>VZTR01031777.1:1196323-1415980 GCA_013400775.1 Chaetops frenatus
GGGGGAAGAAAAAGGAAGAAAAAAATCTCTCTGAGTCTGCACAAAACATTACTATTGACAGCTGACACAAAAGGCAGAGCTGGAGGGGGAAGAAAGCATGGTAGCTACTGCTTGTCTGTCCTGAGATAAAAAAGGTGTGTAAAGGCCTCAGACCTCACGTGTCAGACCTACTTAGAAATATAACAAGCTTCACCATTAGTGTCTCTTCCTCTCAGTAGCAAAACGCAAGAATGAGGGGCATTTTAGATTATTTCAGCCTCCCTAACTTTCCTCCTGCACAGCTCTAATTTGACTGTATTGATGTCTTCCTCAGAGGAGATAGTTACCTTCCACAGAGAAATGCAAAGCAAAGGAACTAGACAGTAATTAACAAAGTGAGATATTTTTTCTCCTCATCAAGTAGGACTCAGTTCTGCAAGTTACTGTCTATACCTTTATACCAAAGCACCTCTGATCTGTCTCCCACCATTGGATTCAAAGCCAGTAAATAATGACTTTCTCACACCATCATTACACTTGGGGTTTTAACCAACTGAATACTAACCTCTAAAATGAAAGCTCAGTTCTGAGTGTGCATATATGTCTGATTTCATACATTCCTGTTGTTTGACTCACATAGACAGAGTATTATGTGGCTGAAATCTCCAGACTAGTTTTTGGGAGTATGTGGCAAGCTTGAATTGGCAAGATCCAAACCTAGGCACAGGGAACTTGCCTGTCAGTGTTCTGCCCACAGCACAGTACAGGCTATGGCACAGACACAAAGAGCCATTAATAAGGCAGCACCTATCCCATGGGTTTAGCTCCATTCCTCTGTACATCAGTCAAATTCAGGGATAATTATTACCCCCCCCCCCTTGCCGCCCCTTTGTCTTTTGGGTACAATAGCTCATGGACAGCCACTGATGGCAGCTTATGAACACCTCTGCTGATGATCGTGGCTCTCCTGAGGTGGTGCTTTGGAAGAGCAGTCTCCAAGACAGAACTAAAGATCACATTCATGCTGTGTCACAGTTTAGTGGCTTTCAATCCAGCATTTTTCCTTCCTGAAAGCCTCTCTGCCCATCCCTTAGCCTGGCACAGAAACTAAGGACACAGCCATGCAATGTGCTTAGCAGCTTCTGTCTCAGTGAAGGTAGAAAGAGTTTAAAGCACTTAGAACTGAGTCCTCAAAATAATTGATTGACACAATAAACAGTAGTGACTGACCAAGCACATCCTAGTGCCATCCTTGTACATTCCCATATTACAATCACCACCACCACCAAAGAAGGTGTTTCAGTTGGCCACTGCAAGGTAATTTCAGTCTCCTCTACTGTACTCTGCTTCCAAAACATTAGGGAATAAGCCACCACCAATATTACAAATTAGATGGCAGCATATGTTAGGAATTTGCTGTGACTCCAGCCCTCAGTGACTAGCACAGCTTCAAGTGTAAACAAACAAAAGCTGCAATTTGGGCCAACTGTTTACTCTGATTTTAAATCAGGGTTAGATTTGCCAGTACAAATTATGCCTCCCTTTGTCTTCAAGAAAGCTGGCCATAGACTAGAGGAAGTTAGACAAATTTTTTGTGTTAAATGAGCTGTCTGATGGGATAGATTTTTTTACCAGCTTTTACTTCTCCATCTATGACCAGGGATTTACAGCATTTATTATATTGCCCATCTTCCAACATCACTCAAACATAGATTTAGTCTTTATCCTCACTAGGAATTAGCAAGACAGAGATTGATCTGCTGGTGGAAATGACAGCATGAATGCCAGTGGATGAGATAAAACTACTGGGCATTTATTCACCCTATTAATGTAAGTCATGAAACTCCAATTCAAATTTGGAGTCATTAAAGCAGAGTGCTTGTGATTTTCTTGGCCATATAAAAGCTGAGTATTCCAGATGAGATTGCAGCTACCAAACAACTCCCAGAATGGATGGACTAATGAACAGTGAAAATAAACTGTTGCTGGCTTTGCTTGCCATAATAATGAAGAACTTCCTCATGGGATGCTGTTTTGCACAAGGACTTGCACAGAGCGTGGGTTTGGAAGCCACAGGTGGGGACTCCCAACCCCAAGCATGGGACTCACAATCAAGTGTGAATCTGAAGCTTTCCCATTACCATCTTTGTTGTGTTTCTCTTCCAGTTGCTCCATCTGGAGCTCTTGCTTGTTTTTGCCATCTGACATTTCAACAGCCTGAAAACAAACAAAACAACTCCTCTAAACAACCGAAATGTTTGATCAGATCCTTTATATAAATGAAATGCTAGTGTATGCCAGGCATCTGAACTTGGTAAAAATAAATGAGTGCTTCAAACCCACTATTGTTCTCAAGGTCCCTGACCTTCAAAACATCATTCTATTCTATTTGTAAACAACACAGACATGACAGAACATGTGAATACTACTTCACCCTTTGGTAACAGTATCTATCCCAAGACCTCAAAGTGTTCTGCAAATATTAGCTAAGCCTCTCATGCCTCTAAAGAACTCCTATTCTTCTACAAATATTAGCTGAATCTCAACCTGCACCACTCAGCTCATAGGAGACTAGTGCTGTTCTCCAAGTTCAGAAAGGTTGAATACTCTGGCAAAAGTTATTCAAGAGTTTGTAAAAGACTCAGGCAGAAGAAATACAAGTTTATAAGTCTTCTAAGTATGCCTGGACCTCTGGAAGTTTGTCCAGAGTATCATCCAAACCTGCATGCTACTTTTGGCAACTCTAATAGCAACAGACCCAAACCTAAACCACTCCAGATTTCATTTGAACAAGAGAAAGCAACCAGGAAAACTAAAACGCCACTTTAACCATTCATCGTCCCACTACCTTTCCAAGTCTCACAGCCATTTATCCTTTTGTGCACACCCAGATAAACCAAGGCTTAGGAGGCCTCGACCTGCATTTAGCAAGGAGCCAGGCGAGGCCCGGTGGCCGGGAGCAGCGCTCAGCGCCCGGCTCAGCACCGCGGGGATGAACGCAAGCTGAACTCACCCAGGCTTCAGGCAAAGAGCAGCCCAGCACAGCTGAGCTAACTCAGACCAGCTCCTAACCACAGATGTAGGAACACAAAGATAAAGCCATAGTAACCTCCATATGGTAAACAGCCTGGACTTCCTAGGAGGGCTCACTGGAGGCAATTCATTTCCAAGGCACAGAAAACGTGCTTGGCTTTGACTCACGCCTCTCTTTTGCATCTTTTGCGAAAGTGGTCATGGACATTTGTGTAATGGAAGTTTTCAGCATGTCTTGTTGAAGTGCATCACTCCAAACTCTGGCCAGAATGGCAGCTTACATTGGTTTTGATTCTCTCTGGACAATGCTTCCATCAGAAGGTAGGAACACCTTTCCTCTGTGTTGTTTTGGATCATCCAGACTTCCCAAGCAGCTCCACTACTTCAGTATTAACACAAGAAACAGGTAACAACAAAGGTAGCAGTTCAGACCCTGCGCACTGCAGAGTTCAAATACATAAAGAAGTTTCCAACTATGCTTTTGTTGGCTCTACATGACAATTTATTCCATTAGTGAATCAGTTATCTTCCTAAAGAAGGGATACTACTCTCTATTAACATAAAATTGTACTCAGTCTAATACAATGCTCAGTCTATAATTATAGATAATGTGTATGGGGTTTTTCCTTCCGAATTTTCTCTTTTATATTTTATGCTGTCTTCAATTGCATGAGAGCTGTCTGATGATGACACAGGAAAAAGCAATGGTAATAGCAGTCAGTATGAGGTTAAAATTCTCCAGAGGTTACTTTTTTGTTGGCCAGAAGGGGCCAGTCCACACGGGTGTTGGCTTTTGGCCTTTTTACAACATATTGTTGACTCTTGGAATGCACTGTGACCATTACACAACACTAATAATGAGTATTCCCAGAGCACTCCATGAGCAAACAGAGGAGGTCAATGAACAGCTTCATGATAGCCTAAAAGTAGTGTCTGGTTCCCTCAGTATGGAAAAAATATTTGTTACTACAGTGCACTTAAAGCCACAGGTAAAATGCAGAGCAAAAAGTGAGAGCTAGGAGTGTGAAACAGCCAAACAAATCCAGGAGGAAAACAGAACCTGCATCATTACTTTGGGGTTGGGTGGGAAGGCCCAACACAGGTGAAGGATGGTTTCCCTGAATGTCTCCAGCCCAGGACTGGGTACTTTTCTGGGGGTAGAACAGAGGTCCTCACTTCTGGCAGAAGGGGAACCATGCAGGTTTTGGTGGTGTGGCTTAGAGTTGATCAAACTAGAACAGCCCATTTCAGCCTTCAAAGTGGGGAAGAAACAAAAACCCAAGAGAGGCCTGACAACCACTTTCCTTATTCTGTGATTCAAACTTCTAGAAGGAAGAGAGAGTTCTTCAATCAACAGAAGTGATTTTTCAATCAGCAGAACTGGCACACAGGCCAAAAGGGTTGATAACACTTCTGCTCTTTGTAAAAATCCTGCAGGATTTTCTCTTCCAGGAGGTCTGCTGTAGGTGTGCTCACTTCCCAGGCACTCTTTCCTATTTTCAGCCCTGCTTCCATCACTGCATCACCAGTATCTTGAATCTGGCTATGTGGTTAAACACTGCACCCTGAACACAGTTACCAGTCTTTAGGCTCTCCAAAGCTTGAAATGCTTTTGAGGCAATACAGGGGGAAGATCCTCACAATCCTGGAGAATTTCCCTTTCTTCAAAAGTAGGTTAGGAAGGTGAATATGCCTCCTGTCTGAATAGGCTCCTCCAGCTTTTGCCTGGCTAAAGAGCTGCTCTCAAACTTCTTCTTAGCCAGTATGATGGCAAGTCTCCATCTACTTGTGCTGCCATACTGCAGATGGTACAGCAGAGTGCCCAGCTGGAATTAACCTGGCAAAAGGAGGACAGGTGAGGTGGTTGCTCTATTGCTCCCCACTCACTGCATGGAGCCACAGAGGCTCCCCTGTGTGACTCCCTGAGCTGGACTGGCTCTGCAGGCTCCAGGCTTGCTGGGTGAGCCCCCCCACCCTCCCATGCCCACAGGTTACAACCAGCAGTGCCAAGAGTCCCCAGTACCATGGGCAGGTTCCCCTTCTGCAGAATACTCTATAAATGTAAGCTAAGACACTCCCTGCCCTGAAACCACCTTACATTTAAGCAAAAAAGAAAACCAAAATATAACAAAAAAAGGGGTGGCCTTAACAAGGTCGTACAGTGAATCCAAAAACCTGGTCTTTCACTGCAGTGCAATGCACATCTCACCACCAATGCTGCCAGTGGTGTTTGTAACAGACCAGTGGAGTCACAACACACCTGATGTGTCTGGTGCTTCCCATGGACCATGTGTCCATCCAGAGAGAGCTGGGAGCTAGGAAATCTCATCTGTGATGTTGGGTATCAGGATGAACAGAGGATCTGCTTTCGAAACGGTGCCTTCATACCTATCCACTTATGTCACACCACAGACTGCTCTTGAAGCAAGAGCAATTGCACAACATTCTCATCTTCATTTTCCTGCTGCCCACTCAGCCAGCCAGGAGGAGGTCACATCCCCTCTAACAACTTCTTTGCTTTGCAACTCACTTCTACTTATTTCAAAGGAGCTGCCAGCGTTGCATTCTTTTCACAGAACCCCAGGGAAGTTCTAACCTCAAAATTAAGCAAAACAGTCTTTTGAATATTTTCCAATTAACCTAAGATTGACACTAACACTTTTCTCTTCATGTTCCCACTATCTGAACAACTGGGTTTCTCCTGCATACCCCTGTTTCCAGACCTTTTGGATTATCAAAGATTCTTTTCCCAAAGATTACTCTGGTTTTAAAACTCAGAGTCCCTTTTCTGCTAAGTTCGCTCTAGGTTGTGTCATTTAGTGGAAGAGATCAGAGAAGCCTCTCAGCACCACAAATCCAGGGAAGATATCAAAGAAGAGACAGCATGGCAGGTTTCTCACACACTAACAATGAGGGCGGGTTAACAATGCTGAAAGCCCTCAGATCTGCATTCTGCTCCCAGTCTCACAGCATAAATATCCAGAGAAACAGATAAGACAGAGGGTTAGTTCTAAGTGTCTAGAACCAGCAGAGAGCATAATGGCAAAGCCATTAAAAAATGTCAGCATTCAGGCAAGGGGCTGGACGTAGCAGGCACTGTCCCATTCTGGGACTTGCAGAAGCATGTTGGCCTTCAGGGGCCTGCAGGCACCATGGCTCATTAGCCAAACTTTCTCTGAGTTAATGGTGATGCTGAAACAGAGGAACCCTCTCATTTGGCTAAAAAAGCAGTTCTGCCAGCAGAATTGCAGGCAGCTTCTGTGTAACCTGCAACAGAGGGAGGAGAATGCTCCCAACACAAGAGCAGCACTGCCCACAGACACACAGCATGCAGGAGCAGCCAGCACTTTAGAGACAGTGTTTATGTCCTTTGTCACTCATTGTTGCTTCAGGAAGGCACATCTAAAAGCTACTGGGCAGATTGCCAATGTGTCCCAGTTGCCAAGGTGGGGAGTTCCTGAGCACTATCTGTCCATTAGCTTGCAAATGTTCCTCTGAAGAAGGTAAAATATTGTTACCCCCACTTTATAGATAGGAATTGTGAGGCACAGAGAACCAAATATCCCAGTTCTCTCTCCCTGCTTTCTAAGCCATAAACAACAATAACTCTTCCCTCTGTTACTAGAAATGACAAGCTCTTTCAGAAAGAGGGAAGCTGCCCCTTGCCTGGAACTAAGTAGTCAAAAGCAGTTGGGAGGTAGCACCCTGCAGCCTATGCAGTGACTGACATGGTTTTAACCCTGAGAACTTTTCCTCCAGCACATCTCTGTGGTCTTTTCCTGTACTCCCAAAAACATTCTGTGCTCTGTATGCTCACAGAGTTCACCTTCAATAAATAATCTAAACAAAGGGAGTTAATGCTGGCACAGGTGCATGGGTTGCTTCAGGGACAGTTTGCAGCAATGTCAAACTCACCTTTGCTGGTGGCTGCTACCATTTTCTGGGAAGGAATCCAGCCCCCGAAGGGCAGCATGCAGTAACATCAAGAGGCAAGAGCAATTTCATCCCCATTATTTAATATCAAATATAAAGGACACATTCGAGTACACAGCAAACAGTCTTTGCCTCCTTGAAAGATAGTTAGGGAAGATCTGGGGCTTAGGATCCTTAAATTACAAAAGAGAAATAGGTAAAAAGACCAGTTTTTCAGACTAATTTCAGGACAGTGTTGCTCAGACAGCATCAGTAGCACTCAGATTACTACCTGGAAAAATCCTGGGTCAGAGGCATATTGCTGACCCAATCCTGATGGGGATGTTGAGCAAAGTGGCCTTTTTGGTTTTAATAAAATGAAGTGTCATTGACTTTTCCTGTGTGGAAAAACAGAGAAAACAATGGGTCATTCTGAAGGAAGAGCAGACTTCTTCATGCCAGGTCAATGGACCAGCCGGACGCTGTGCAGAGATTGCTGTTTTCTCTGCAAGTGTACTACAACAGGCTTCAGCAGCAAAGGTGCTCCTTCCCAACACTGAAGGTAAGAGGATGAAGGAAAAGATGCATTGGCATCATGGCCCTTGAGAAATTATTGTATCCCCATGGAAATGTGGCAAAAGGAATATGAAACTTAGTAAGGGTCATTAACTTCTATGAGAACAGGAATAAGTTTGTTTACTAATGCAAGTTTCCAGCTGGGCTAGCCCAAAGCTGATGGCAAAGGCCAAGCTCATCCATTAACTCCTCAGCCCTGGGACAGCACAGAGCCTGCCTTCACTTGGGCCAGGTCAGAAAACAGAATCTGGTGGAGGGTACATGTAAGGATGGTTGATGTTCACAGAGCAGGGGTAAGGGACCCAGAAAATTCCCATCTGACTTTGGCTCTCCCATAGATGCTCTACATGGCCTTTTGAGAAACATCTCCCTTGCCTTCCTTTGTGGCGTATGAATGCGAGTCTCACAAGCTGAGACCAAATTCAATCTGTCTATTGCAGAGTTAAGACAGTACTTACACACTCGGTATGAGACTCTCTGTTCAGTCCTTCATGCTCAACCTGGTTGCAGGCCTGTAATAAACCCACAGGCCTGGCAGTTTGTTCGTTTCCTCAAGGCTTGCTTTCAAAGAAACAGGATGCCTTTCCTGTTCTCAGATAGTGTGTTATCTCAGTTCTTCTGTGCTTCCCAAAAATTTTCTACAGTGTCAGGCTTATTTCTTTCTCACAGTCCTTTTCCCTCCTCTTCTCTGCAATGTCCTTCGTTTCTCCATGTGGAGAAAACTCAGGCATAAAAGCACTTTCCCCTCTACCATGAGCTAAATACACCAGTGATAGCAAAGCATGTAATGGGAGTTATACTGCCTAGAGGAGGCAACAGTTTTCCCTTAAGGTCCCCACGACCACTATGTTCCTGCACCAGTTCCTAGTTTCTGGCAAAATCTGGATCAGAAAACAACTTCACTGCTGAATAAGTGCTAGTAGAAATAAGTAAACAGCCTTGCACTGTCGTATTCCCTGAAAGACTAAGCATGTCAGCAAAGGTAGCACAGACTCTCAGAGCAGTAAATAACCAAGCAGGCAGAGCAAACAAACATTTAAAACCCCATAAGTCAGAAAACCTCTCTTTGGAATAAAGAGGTGAAAACAGTCTCATCAGAAAGGAGGAAGTTTTCTCCCCTTCCTTTTTCCCCACTTCCCCAGCCCTTCCTTCCCTTGTTTACTTTGTTTCCCTGTTTCAAACCAAGTCAGAAAACCTTTGGTATTTGTGGAACTGGGCTCTTTCTGTTTAACTCCAGCTGTGCCCACAGCCCGCATACTGGTTTGGTAAAATTTGCCCAGTCTGACAAAGTGGTTTCTCAAGCTTGAAATAAAACCATAGTGATTTTTACACTACTAAAATGAATAACCCTTGACAGGACTAGGATTTATCTGTGAATTCTAAAGAAAAGGCTTGTTGCATGGCACAGCAACGTGCTCCACACAGCACTGTGGCAGGAGGATGCAGGGGCTTTCTGTGCTTTTGCTCTGGCATTTCAGGCCCTTTGGAAATATGACAGCACTGGGACCTCCAAGGTAAAACAAAAGAAAACAAACAAACAAACAAAAAGACCAACCAAAAAAGAAACCCCCAAAACTCCAAAGATCCCACAAGAAAACAGCTCAGAGGGTTTTTACCTGTCACAGGCATGGGGTTGGAAGGATCTCTTTGCTAGTCTCTGGTCAAGGAGCATGAGAATTCAGAGGAAAAGCCCTTGCCAGGAACCATGGGTTCCTTGTGGGAAAGGGGATCCTGTGGTGTCCCCACCACAGGGTAGCAGTACCTCTTTCTTTACAGGGAATACTTGCATACATGGACCTAGAGATGAAGAAGAAGGCAATTTGTTTCTGTGTGTTTGATTTAGGAGTGGCTGCTTGGGGATCTAATGCCCTGCTGTTATCAGAGAGGGTCTGTGGCCTGCAACTGTGTTATCAGGTATCAGAGAGCCCCCTTGGGCAGGGACTGTGGGAACAGATGCTGACCTCAGCCAGGCAGCAGGAAAACAAACCTCAGCACAACAGGGCAGGACGCCACGAAATAAGACTCCTTGAGAAAGGAAACAGAGAGAAACCAAAGCTGAAATCTTGATGTTTCTAGGAGCCATGGAGAGGGATAACTGAGCAGATGAGACATGGCCAGCACAGGGTTGCACAAGGACAGGCTGAGGGTCTGAGCAGTGCCAGCAGGCTGGGCCAGCTGGGGAAGGAGAAGCAACACCTCTGCTGCAACCAAGGGCTGCTTCCAGGGCGGCAAGCAAAACCTGTGAGTGCCAGCCACGCTGCTGCTTTCTGTTTGTCTGCTCACTGAGGTCTGGCAGACAGACTCTCCCTTCCATGTGTGCCTGGTCAGTGCCCAGCACTGCACCAAGGGCCTCTCAGTCCTGCTTGAAGGGACAGAACAAACCTTTGCCCAGGCTGAGACCGACACGGGGAAGGTAGGTGGCCAGCTCATCCTGCTTTCATGTCTTTGCAGACTGAACATTTTGGAAGGAAAGTTTGCCTCAGATTGAGCCTCTGTCTGGGATTAATTCAGCTCAAATTTGTAGTCACCACAGGCAGCGGGGAAGCTGCAATAGCTATTAGAGAACAAGCCAAAGAAGTAAAAGCAAGCAGGGACAAAGAGCAGTCCTTGCCTTCCCCCCAAAACAGAGAGGAGGCACAGGGATCCAAATTAAAAAGCAACTACCAGTGGTCAGTGCTGGCGAGCCACTGTGGGCTGGCCAGCAGCAGGACAGCCTGCCTGGCCACAGCCTGGCTGCCAGCAAGCAGCTCTGGCACAGGAGTGTGGCACACCCTGCTCTGCTGTCCAGGCCCCAGCCAAGCACTCCAGAGCTGACTGGAAAGGCCAGTGGAGCTGGGAGCTGATGTGAACTGCAACGAGGGGGAAAGGGAGAGGAGTCCTGCCCCTGCTCCCCATTGCTGCCGTGCCAGAGAGAAGCAGGCAGCTCACCTCCTAATATCACTGCTGGCCGACTGCCTCCAAGCTGTTGGTATTGGTCATTCTTTGGCTGGGGTATCTGAGTGGCCAAGATACCCAGAAAGAGCAAACCGTGCAAAGAAACGAGGCCATTGCACAGCAGAGACAGGAAAAAAACGCAGTGAGACAGGTCAGAGGCCAGCAGTAGCACCCAGGACGGCTGAGATCCTCACTGCGCTTGCAGGCATAGACACCACTATCAGAATCTCAAGGAGATGGCAATCTCACACCCGAAGGCAGGAGGCGGTTTCTCATCGGCTCCCCCAGGCCCTGCACAGCAGCACCGGGCGCCCGCGGTCCCTCCCCGCTCGGCATCGCCCTTCGGACGGGAGGTGGCAGCAGATGGCCACCGACAGCACCGGCCGGGACCGCCAGCATCTCCCGGGGACACGCCGGCACCCGCGGGAGAAACGTCCCGGCTCCCAGGGACTGGGCAGGGACGGCAGGAGGTACTCCCCGAGCGCATCCCCCTCCTGGGATGCGCCGTCTCCCCATCCGGCCCGCTGGCTCCCAGCCCCATCCCGTTCCGCACACGCCACACCCTGGAAGGGCTTTGCCACAAGTTGAGCTGTTTCAAAAACAGCCCTTATCGAGAAAACAGATGGCAGCAACTAGGAAGCTCTGATTATTATTGATTAATGCAGGATTACAGTTGGCAATAGGAGATACTGGGAGCAGCAGAAATGAATGCAGATATTAACCAATAGAAGTGTGTGTGTGGGGGGGGTGTATCATGGAGTAAAAGGAATCATAGAATCATTCAGGTTGGAAAGGACCTCTGAGATCACCAAGCCCAACCTTGGACCTAACAATGCCAAGTCCACCACTAAACCAAGCACCACATCTACAGTCTTTTAAGAAGAGCTCCAGGGAAAGAGGAAGACATACCATCCAAGTCTCAACAGGCTCTCAACAGTCAAGAATCATGCTCAGATAACATAACGAACCAGAAATGTTTGATCCCTGCATCATTTGTCAGCTTTCACCAGAATAAAACTCTGAAGTTTAAAAAAAAAAAAAAAGTAACTGGAATTATTTTCAAACAATCTGTAATTTCCATTTTCATCTGCCATCTTGAGAAATACTAATGGGAAATCAGACTGGCCCAGCTGAAACAGGTAGTCCCAGAAACTTGTCCCCTCTGTATCCCTAGGGCTACCTTCCTTAGACCAATAAAAACCTGAAAACCAGCTGGGTTTTAGAGCTCCTACAAGTCATTTCTCCAGAGCCACACAGGAAATTCTCCAGAGGATTTGGTCATAGTGCAGTGAAACAAAGAAAAAAGAGTGTAGATACCAGTACAAGGAATGGATTGGGACACCCTGTAGGGCAAGCCTTACCTTTCACCCCTTTTCCAGAGCCTGGTGCCTGGATCTTTCCAGTTTCTGTCCCCATTTAGATGCCTGTGCACAGCCAACTTCCAAGCAGTGCACCACTGGTTTAATTGGCTCCTCTACCCCAAGCGAAAGTTGAACTTGAAAGCAGTGATGTTTGAAGTCACTCCTTCAATCATCCTTTTCTATTTTCACGTGCCAGACCTCACTTCTGTCACCTGGTATCTGCCGTTCCAACAGGAGAGGTTCACACACAGCTGTCTGCCAGAAGCAGCAAGAGAGAGAAACCAGCAGGCAGCTTTCATATCCTCTGCCCAGAAAGAACACACCTGCTTCCTAGGAGAGCCCCCTAGGAAACGTGATGGACTGTAGGGTGCAGTACTGAATGGGAACTCAAAAAGTCACCAATCCCATATTGCCAGTGCCTCAAGCCTTGGTTATCTTCACTTAAAGAATTTCTGGTGTGGTTTTTGGGGAGTTGGGATTTGGGTTTTTTGGCGGGTGAAGTGTGTGTATTTGTTTTGTTTATTCTTTTTTAGATCTCAAGCAAGGAAAATTATATAGCCTTGCCAGAAATCCATTAACTCATCTTACCCTCAGAAAATACCATAGCATACCTAGGCTTGATCACATTTTCCGTCTCAAGGTAAGCTTAAGATTTTTGGCCCTATCCACAGTCAGTAGAGAAGTTTTCCCTTCACGGTATCTGTTTATATGTTTAAAGGCTATTCACAATGCCCTGTCTCTCCACCTGTGGAAGAACCCTTCAGGCAGAGAACCCTTGATGGAACAGCAACTCACATCTGTTAAAATTTATTGGTTTTCACAGATCATTTCAAATGTAACAAAGAGGGGGAAGCAGAGGGACAGATCTTGAACCCAGCAGCTATTCAGTAGTAATGGAAGTCACATAATCCAAAAGTGTGGTTTATTCTGTTTACTTCTTTTTAAAACCATCTGTTTACTGAAGACTGTATTGAAGTGGAAGAAGTAGACTTGACTGTTTTACAGGTTACTATGGAGACATCTTTCCCTTCATTACTCTGTAAACAGACCATGCTGCACAGAAGTGGGAAGTTCTTATTTTTGGCCATTCAAAAATTGCCTGTGATTAGAGCATTTTTTGTGCTATGAAAGAATAAATATCTCTGGGTAACTCATTTTCTTAATCCCAAGTTTGGCCAAGGGAAACTGAACTGACCAAGTGATAAATGTCAAAGATAAATATTTTACAGTATTACAATTCTACTTTGAAGTCTCATCAGAGAACTGGTGGCTTCACTTGCTACTAGATAAACCTTTGATATTTGCCCCCAGAATGACACAGGCAAATCCCATTAAGCATAAATAATCACAACCCTTTCACCTCAAGCATGTTTTAAAAAAATTATTGTGAATTACTGTGCACAGCATCAGAGTATGAGAATGAAGGATATCAAAAATTGGTTCTCAATTCCCAGTGGCCCTCAGGTCACAACTACTGTATTTTTTTAACTTTTTTTTTTCTTTTAAATCATTACAGGTAAACTAACAGCTAAACTAAACAGATAAACTAAGGTGTTCCTTAATCAACACCATGGCAATATTGTTATCTATGGTCCATGGATCTCCAAAAATATGCCTTCAATTTTGCCCTTATTATTTCACCAGAACTCTCAAAATGCCCAAATGCAGTACCTGTCCACCTTGGCCCCTGATACAGCTTCCTCTGTACCAACTTCTTGACACTTCACTACAGTTTGCAGAAACCACAAGCAATTTTTATCTATTTTTATTGATGAAACTGCAGATTTTTTCTTTCTGTAATGCTTCCCCAGAAATCAGAACTAGAAATAAGACAGGCAAAGCTGCAGCAATGGGTGAGGATTGAAACCAGATGAGAAAAGGTAGCAGAAGATCAGCAAGGAAGAAGGAAACAACCCACTGTGAGGGTGTCTCTGGTGGAAAACTTACTTGAGTCAACCAAAACCCAAATCACAAGCCACAGACACAGCATTCCTGTTGCACACATGGACAAAAGAACAACCTCCTTTTGGAGAGCCACAAACAATGGTCCCCTGTGTAACCTGGGGACACCCATGGCAAAGGAACAAAAACCCCAAGTGCTTTTGGTCATCAGAAGTGCTCAGATCACCACGCAGTGAGCAGCAGGGACAGGACAGAGGAGGTCCCTGTCAGACTCCATGAGGACACTGCATATACAAACCAGCTCTCTTGCTTTTCAAGACAGGGATAGCGCTTGGACAGATCTAAGCCATCTGAAATGAGCCCTGCCAGACTGAATCCACAAGCATTTGAGGTCTGAGTGCTGCAGGTATTTCCCCAGCAGACAGTGGCTTCAGTGCCAACAGAGGCTTGTGAAGAACCTCACAGGTCTTGCCTGTCCTTGTCAAGGGGCACCAAAGCACAGGAGCAGAGAGGAATGGAGCACAGCTTAAGGTCTCTGGTGATGGAACCTGAGGATACAGGTTAAACACCCCAAAAATGCCTCCCCAAAACAGAATCCTCCCTTCTTCCCTTTCCAGATGCATAGTGTGTCTGCTCAGTTACTTAGTTTCCAAAACCAAAGTTATTCCAATGCTATTTTTTTTAACATGGAAATATGGATGATTACCAGAAAAACAAATAATTGGGATGGAGCCCAGTTGGATATTGAGGCAACTAAGTGAGTATGCCTTGTGGAGGAGGAGAAGAGAGAGTTACACAGTTAGGGATTTTCTGCTGTCACATTTAGGATAAACATGACAAGCAATAGCTGCTTGTCCTCCCGCTACTGAGGACAAACTAACCACTCACAGTCAGGAAAAAATTGACATCCAGGTTTTCTCAGAAAGAGATTTAAGAGCATGAAATAGGAAGTTACTTGGAAATACTCCCTTTTCTACTCATATTCACATAAACATACAAGTTTATTTTTGAATTCCATCATGTTTTTTCAGATTTTAAACCTATGCTAAGATACTTGCTTAAAATGTGTTTTTATCTTCCTGGATTAAGTTTGGATTAGTCACCTCCTGGGGGAGATGAGACGTCTCTTGGTCTATTCAGCTCTCATGATGGAGATTACCCTCATTTTCATTAGCAACATAAAGCAAAAACTGCAGTAGCCTAAAGTTCAAAAATGAGATCCTTCCAGGTCAATCCTCACATTTTCAATTGAAGTAAAGATGACCCAAAGATGAGGTTGGGTCAAGGCTGGGATGAGCACCATTACAGTCTTTCTCCACGTGAGCACACATGAGATATTCTGGCCATCTGGAACTGAGAAAGGTCAAAGTCTACCTCATCTGCTCTCTGGTCCAGGTCTTTCTCCTATCTAAAAGCATTCTATGAGAAAAAGAAATAAACTTCATAAGCCAACAGCCTGTTGCTATTTTTCCCACAAATTTGCCCATAGCTGTCCCCATCTCAGATGGTCACAGCATTATGGGTCAGGACACTGAAGTATTCACAAAGCAATATTGCAGATGTGAGAACCAATGAAACCCAGAGTCCAAGCCAGGTAATACACAGTGTCCAATGCCTTAGCTCTACCAAGAAGTATAGAGGAGTATAATAAAGAAAGAATCAGCAGTGTCCAACAGGCACATTATTCTTATTTAAACGTAATACTGTCGGGAAGCGCTTTGGGATGCTGCAGTCATTGACAGAGTCAGGCATCCTTGGTTGAACATTCCAGGATGGAAGAGTAGCCTTTGATCTAGTGCCATTTTTCACTCCTACATCTCAGGATTCAAGGTTTTTGTAATCATACTCTTTGAGCTGCTGCTACTACTTCTGTCTCTAGTTCTTCTCAAAAGCCAGATAGAGGCCTACATCGAAAGAACTTCCACTCATAAGAAATTTTCAGAGAAGTGTCTAAGAAAAACGGGTGTTCAGATCAAAAGCACTCATTTGATAACTTTTACTTCTGGCTACAGCCCACAGCTGAGATTCTTCACACATCAAAGTCACAGGGCACCAAAAAAACTGGTGGTTTTGCAAGTAACAAATAACACGGGCGTACATAAGTAGAACAGATGCTTGTGGTCTTCAGGGTGGGACTGACCAAAGAGAGCGATGAATAAGCAGCACTGTGAGCTCATGACTCAGATGCCATGTCCCTGCTGGCCCACAGCAATAGATTACTTGCCTCAAACCCAATTCTCTTCAGATGCAGCTTGTATCTTTTTCACTAAGGGCAGCGCTCTGAGCGCCTCAGGGAAGAAGAGATGAGGACATCCAGAGCTGACAGTGAGAAAACACTCTGAATTATTCATATCACTCGAATAGCAAAATTAAAATTAAACTACCTTACATGACAATGGGAGATATGCTAACACTGAAGAAATTCCACAGCTACTTTTATGTGCTACACAGTGAACCAAAGCTGGAATGAAACACTTAATGGTTAAAAGGCTCACCTGTTTGTTCCCTCTGTGAATGGATGTATTTCTTGTTTAGCCTACATTTATATCAAGTTTTTACACAACTGCTGGCTTCATACCCGAGGCTATCTTCCTGAATCAAAATCTCTCTCACACTGGTAGCAGAAGAATGGACTGCTTCTAGCTTTTTAACTTGTTAATAATGAACTTGCTCTTGTCTGAGTCTCCTTGTCCCCTTCTCCCTGTGCAATAACTACCTTGGGAAGTACATGGCTTTTGCATCAGTGTTCAAGTCAGTTTTCTGTACTTGCTTGGATGGCTGTCAGGGCCAGTTTTTGAGGTACAGCCTCCTTTTGATAGCTCCCAACAAGCTCTGCTAGAGAGCTGGTTCCCAAAATACATTTCTCTCACACTTGTTTTTCAGGGTTCTCCACTCAACAGCGTGGTAATGAGAGGCACTCCAGACTGGGTTTAATGCTACCATATGCTAGACAGCATGAAAATCCATACTGCAGGAGAGCAGCCGGTACATTTCCACGTTAACACAAGCCTGATTGCAAATTGCATTTAGTCTCAACAGCTCCATTCACTGCACACAGATGCCATGGGGGACGGTAAAGTTAGCAAGATGTGGGGGAGTATGGCTAAATTTTTCAGAAAGAGCCTTGGCTGATCTGATGCCACAGACATTTGGAGCTGATGCCGTGGAAGGGAGTTACTGCTGCATTTCTTCTGCCATAAATGAATAAGAATAATAATGTCATGAGCTGTTAGTCAAATTACAAACTCTTGCAAGGCTGGTGATTGTCTGCTGATACAAACAGCAGCATCGGCACTGTCAAATGCTGCTCTTATAACCTGGCAGCTAGCACATAAATAAAGTCAGAGAAGAGGAATTTACTCTTTCAAAATAGATCAGCATGAGAGGAGATGGGTTTCCAGTCAGAGCGTGCCACGTCTCCCTGGGCTGGCTGCAAAGTGCACCTCAGCTCTTACAGCAGACTTCACTTACCTGAAGGTACAACAAGACTAAATGAATGAACTGAGGCAAAACCTGCCCCCATTGGATCCTCTCAGACCAGGTACAGGAGGAGAGCTCTCCTCCACTTACTTGTGTATCACCAACCAAATCAACTTGGTAGCCTCTGCCCGAGGTCTTTGCCACAAAAATACCCAGCTCAGCTCATCCTAATGGACAGACTAAGCAGAGAGTCACTGCCTCACTGCCTGGCCTGAGCCACAGGGGCACAGACCCAGAGCAAGGTAATGACGCCTGGCAATGTTTGTAGGGGTGGTACAGAGGGTTTCACTATGCAAAGCTCCTAGGCCAGTACTAATGCACAGATAACTTGAGTACTTTTAAACATGAACTAGAACCATGTACACCAGTGCACAAGCACCATGTGTAAACACAGTCCTTATGCCATGGGATAAATTCTCTGCTTCATGTAAATCAGGTGAGGTCTTCTATTCCCTCCTTTTCCTCTCACCAGAAAGCATCACACATTTCAGCTGCTTAGATCAGTGTTGGTAAATTATGTAAACACTCTCAAAGTCTCTTTTCCAGTCTAGCATCTCTATGAAACATTCCCACATTCCTCAAGAATAAGGAAAAGCTTTCCTCACCCTTACTGTATAGTCAATCCATAAAACTCACTGTTAGTGAAGGTCACCAAATCAAATACTGCAGCTGGGTCATTTTATAGACATTAACAATCCCTGTAGCTATAAGAATAAAGATAAAAGTGCTCTTTAGGACATGAGCCAAATATACACCATGGTCAGGAAGAAATTGCTCCCACACGTGCATCACATAAGGGATTGCACTGCCCATCAGATTCATGGTGGGGTTAATTTCTCCCTGACCTCTGCCACCATGTGTTACCAGAAGCCACAGGAGCAGACAGGAGAGTGCTGTGTACCACAAAGTTTCACAGAGGAGTGACCACTAGCCAGAAGCAGCAGGGCTCCAGGTTTCTCAGGCATGAAAGCAACTGCATGATTCCCTAAAGCTCTGTTTCAGTGAGGGGGCAGCAGCTTCCATGCTCTGTAAGCTGCCTCACACAGTTCCAGGAATCGAGGGCTATAGCTCAGTGGAATTGGCTTTACATTTCCAGGCAACAGCACCACTGCCAGGCAAAAGGCATTTTTCAGACTCTCCCTCTAAACATATTCCCAGGAATAAAGCATCCAAATGAAAAGAGAAAAAGAAGAGCCATTTTCCCAGGAGGTCTCCTAACAAACCCCAAACAACAACAACAAAATATTACAGAGGAGGTCAGGATTTCAGACAGTAAGAAAAATAAAAGTTGTCTCCAGCTCTGCGTCCACTGAAGGATGGGGATTACAAACCTTTTGGCAAGGGGCTCCATGCCTACAGAGCCAGGGGGCTTTCATGAGGAGCTAGGATGATCCATATAGGGCTAACAAATATCAAGCTTCCACAAAGGAATCTTCTTCCTACCCCCAAAGCACCTAAAGTGCATCAGTCACTTGCCTACGGATGCTGAAGAGACAAGAATAAAGCTCCCAGTCTCAGGAATTGCTGGGAGAAGACGGCCAAGTGCCCCAGGTTGTTGCTTCATCTACAAGAAGCTTTGTATGAGAAGCAATCCTACTCAAGCAGGCAGCTGCTGAGCTGGCTGGGAGTAAGCCATGGAGCTGGCTGCTTCTTGGGTGTCCCATGAAGCATAACAAATCCATTTAGACCTGTAAAGCAGACATGAAAGCGGGAACAAGTTCCCAGCTGGAGCCAATTTCTTCCATGAAACTTGTTCCATGGTTCCAGGCAACCATGCTTCATTAGATGAAGGTACAAAATCTCCATCTTTTTATGTAGTTCTTGGCTTTCATTTTTCACTACTTCTGTTACATGAATGGGTAGTTTAGTGTTTCTTTCCACTGCTTGGACTACTTTGTAAGGCTGCTGACTGCTTTTTGCCCTCCAGCATAGATGGTCATGTTGTGGTTCTGCAGCACCCCACATTGTGTGCTGAGCAAGCCAAGTGACCCTACAGTGATCCTGATGCTGAAGGTGAGCAACACTGAGCTTAGTGGCCAGCTCTCATAGTCAGCTCTTTCACTGAGTCACACCTCATTACTCAGCCTTAATCACAGCTATCAGAGCTCTACAAGGCACGCAGAAATATCACAGTCATAGAATGGTTAGGTTAAAGCATGGTTAATGACCATCTCATTCCAGCACCTCTGCTATGGGCAGGGAACCTTCCAGCAGATCAAGCTGCTCAGAGCCCCATCCAGCCTGGTCTTGAACACCTCTAAGGATGGCAAGTCCACAGCCTTCCTGGGCCAGTGCCTCACCACCCATATAGCAAAGAATTTCTTCCTAATATCTGAACCTAATCTAAACCCACCCTCAATTTTACAGCCATTCCCCCTTGTCCTATAACTACATGTCCCAGTGAAAAGTCTCTCTCCAGGGACTTTTCACCCTAAAGAATAACAGCATTTCCAGGAACAGCCCCTATCCTGAATTCCAGAGACATGAGGGGAAGTTAAGTGGATTCCTGAAGCTCTCAGAAGAATTGTTGCTCCAAGCAAAGTTGTGAAGCTGCAATGAACTCTCAGAGTTTCCAAGATTTGTTGTTTTCTTACGACTGTGAGCAGTGGAGACCAGGGCTCCTTTAGTGCTGTCTGTAGTACAGAGACCAACTTTAGTTGAGTTATTATCAGTAAATACAAAAAGTTAAGAAGTCTAGTGCTAACCTCCGTTGGGGAGATTCTCCTACTGATGGGATCCATCATTATTTCCTGCACTGAGCCATGCTGCTTCTTCTTTCTCCCATTCACCAGTCTCACCTGTGTTTTTATCAATCTCCCTTAGGCTTCTGCATACAACTTTCCTGAAGACCTTCAATTGTTAATGTAGGTGTTACAGGTTTGGTCTGAGCAGCTAAACCAGGGAGAGGAGCCAATGACCCTGGAGACTTCCCTGTCCATACCAACACCAGCAGCATAACTCTTGTTTCTGCCAGAACACAAGCCTACAGAAGTGCTTTCCTTAAACTTAGGGAAGATGCATCTTACATGGTCATAAAAGGGTGGGTTTTTGGTAACATATATACTAGAAAAGAGAGAACTGTGTAGCCCATATTAATTTTTTGAAGCAAGATGTTAAGATAAGTATTTTCCATGCTTGGGATAAAGGCCCTGAAATTGAGTATTGTGGTTGAGAATATCTGCCAGGCCCTGGTCATGTCCATCTGATTGACATTTCCCATTTCATAGAGCCTGGCCCCACAATAAGCCCCTTCATCTGGAAGCAACACCACGAAGGACAAACCTGTTCAGCCTCAACCATATTCCCAGCAGGGGAAATATCAGGAGGATTAGCTGGCAGACAATGAATACAATGAAAATACTTTTCCTTTTTGTTTTTTTTTTGTTCCAAAGAGGAAATGTATAATTTGGCAACACACAGCCTCCCATAGACATGTCATGCAAGGCATCTCCTTAACACCATTGTGACCCCATGAACCCTTTGTCCTCTAAAGCCCAAGATCCTGCTCTAAAATATGGAACTTGAGGAGGACAATTAGGCTTATTTTTGTTATTAACAAACAATTTCCAGTCTTCTTCTCCAAAACAGCTGAACCACTCTAACTGGAACTTTCCAAAACACAAAGAAAGAAAAAACAAAACCAAGACCAAAACGAGAGAGAATGACCTTTTTCACAGTAGGCATCAGCTGAAGCAATTGAAGTCTGCAACCTGAGAGCTCTTGTGAACACCGAGGCTTCTCATGAAAAAACCTTAACCTTGTTGGTGATCCTGACATCTCTACCTGTAATGCTGTGCTGTAAAGACTGGCTGCACCACAGAGGAGAATTACATATTCCTGCTGCATAAAGGAAACATCCCAGGCCTGAGTTCACCTGTTGGCTTAACTGCAGATGCACAGTTTGACTCAGATGAGACCAATTCTGCCCTGAACAAGGTATTGCAGCTTGTCCACTGCACCATCACATCACCTCATTTCACACTGCACAGAGAAAGTCACTCTAAAAATTAGAGTAGGACTAATCTGGGTGCCAGCCAAGCTTCCTCAGGAGGAGACAACTTTTTTTCAGAATTAAACAAATAAACAAACAAAAAACCTAAATCAACCAATCAAACAAGCAAAAAAATTCACAATGAAAAGTGTGCCTGCTACTCTAGAATTCATGTCCTTTTAGCTCATTTACTGACCAAGCACCATCTTAAGAGCTGTAACTTAATTAGTTCTTCACAGTTTCCACTTGGCCTCTGCACTTAGTCTTTAAAACTTCCTTGAATTTCTTGCATATCAAAACATTCCCTCTGAGTTGTACTCATACTCCAAAGGAAAAAAAAAATCAAAAATTGAAAAAATAACAAACACTACACAGCGCCTACAAAAGCTCTTATATTGTCCAGCAAACAAAGGCTGTCTGCTTTGGGCTCTTGCTGTTTGGTACCTACAGACAGCAGCTGTTTTTCCCTTTGCCTCCTTCTGTCCACTCCCAGACAGCTACAAAATACAGAGTACAAATAATGACAAATTGTACCCAGATATCTAGCAGAGAGCAAGGCAAAATGGATCTTTTCTATGGCTTCGAGGTGATGTACCTGTCATGCGTCAACAAAAAACTCCTTGACATCTGTTCTGGGAGCTTTTTCAATACCAAGGATGCTGGAGGAGGAAAATAAACAGAAAACTCACAATGCAGAACTGATTTCATATTGTCCTGATTTAGGAACTGAACAACTCTGTCCATGAGACATTTTCCTTCAGGCTTCATCTACACCACTAGTTCAACTCCCCTTGGTGAGTTCTCTGGCTTGGGACTTCACTCTTATCTTACTGTTGTCTGACCAGGCTACCAGATACCACCTCCTTTATTAAACTGTTCTTACCTCAACCCATCAGCTTTACACAGTTCTTTCTTCTGTTCTCCTCTCCAGCTGGGACAGGGGAGTGAGTAGCTGTGTGGTACTTGACTGCCAGGTGGGGTTAAATCACAACTCCTGCACAAGAACAGGCTTTCCTGGGGCAAGCTGTCTGATTGTGCTCCACCTCCAGAGCAGCCTGTACCTCTCTTCAGAAAGTCACAGGCCAAACACATGGAGCTCATATCTCCCAAGAGGGCTAAGCATACTCAGGGTGGCAGAGGACATTGCTCCTGGGACAGCCTCTGGCAATGCTCCAAGACAACAGATCTGCGTTGGGCTTCGTGCACTGTGGACACATCACAAGCTCTAGACACAAAAGCAGCCAGCTGGAAATTCAATGGACATCGAAGGGTTAATCTGCTCTTGTTTGATTGTCAAGCACCTGAGATATGACGACAACACATTGGCACACTGTAATTGCAACATATTATTAAGTACCTTCAGTCCCCAAAGGCTAAGACACTTCTGAAAAAATAATAAAGCTAATGCACATAATAGCCTGTGTCTTGTTATTTAAGAAACCTCTTCCCGGCATTGGATGTCGACAGAACGTGTAAATGCACTTTCTCCAATAACTATGCACAAGGAGCAGTTTGATGGAGTGCCAGAAAGCACAATGACTGTTCTACCTTAGCAATGTACTGAAGATGACATGTTCCCTTTAGAATTAATTGCTTTTCTCAAAAAAAAAAAAAGGCATTTACTAAATCCTATCCTGGTCTCTCCCCTTGATGAGCAATTTTAGACTGCACATTGGAGCTTTTGTTTGTTGCTAAAAGACAGGCAGAAAAGCATGTTTTGTTAAGTAATTTTAATTTTCATATTTAATGGAAAATAGTTCAGAAGAGTATTTTTCATTATACTACGTGAACATTTGCATTATATATTCTTCTGGGCCTTCCCTTATGTGACTCAAGGCTGACAAGTTCAGGCTGTCAAACACAACTCTTTGTATCTAATAAATTACCCTACACCAAAATCCAGTTATAACTATTGACACAGACTAAGCTATACCTCTGAAAGTCAGAAAATAATCTTTATTATCCTTGTTCTACATTCTCCCATGCATAATAGGAAAACACTTCAAGAACTGCGTCCAAAATTCACTGCATTCTTACTGTCTAACCACTTCCCATCTCCCTACATTAATAAAAAAATAAATCAGGAATTCCTCTTCTTGTGCCTTCAAGAGAGAAACAGCTGTAATGACTTCATAGACAAATCAATGCCATTTCCAACAGAACTATTTCAGTTTTTTCCTCCCTACTTCGAAAAATTAGAATAATTTCACAACAAGCCCTAGGGAACAAGCTCATGAAAATTCAGAGCAGACAGCATGAGGAAAAGTGTTTGGTTATATATTTCAGGAGGCAGGAAATGGGCCTATCTGCTGCTCTGTGAGCAGTGAGAATCATTATGCATGCATTTGCTGCATCCCATAATCATCATCACCACAAAGATGACATTTCATAGCTGAGTTGAGAATGTGTCTTTCCCAAAATTATTTTTTGTTTGGAAGGAGAAATTATTCTAAATAATGTCTGTGGAGGATAGATATAGGAAAGCATGGATTTGAGAGTCAGACACTGTAGAGTCAAAACCCCATCACCATCTCTCTGAATAATTCTATTATATCATTAATTCCACATCAGCAAAATGGTAACACATCTGTCTGCAGCAGAGTCCCAGGCTATCGGGAATTTCTGTTAGATATTATAAACTGGTGCATTAATGTGAACTATTCAGACTGCATTTGCACAGGGGACCTCCTGTGGGCTTTGTAAAACCTTGGTCAGATTTGAAAGGGGACAACAACTCTCTCTGCATTGTTTGATCCTGGTGAAAGCACCCAGGACCCCAGTCATTGCCTCACTATAGGATGACAGGTAAGAAAAACAGGAGCAATCACAAAGAGTTGGGTTTCTCAGGTGCAAAGAGCTCAGCTCAGTGGGGAGGGATAGGACAGGAGGAAGAAGGACCAGCTTGAGGCACAGTGCACTCAGCAGACATTCCTTCCCCAGGAGTACTTCCACCCACTGGTGAGTGCCAAAGATGCACCAAAGCCCTGCTATCAAGGGGATGAGTTACCCAGTTACTCTGGCTGAACGTGCTGCTGGATTCCTACAGCAGAGAGGAACTGCTCCAGAACCAGCCAGGCCCACATACCTACCCAGGCCTACTCTGCAGTATCCCACTCTGCTTTTCTTACTGGTTCCACATTAGACCATCAGTCACAGAACCACATCTCATCCCCTTTTCTTACTGTGATGGTGCTAAACCTGGCCCTGCTCCTTACTGATTCTCCAGTATGGGTGGAGTAAAGATCAGGATACAGCTGGACCTGTAGCAGTTTCTCCCTGAAATAAGCTGGACTGGCATGTAGGAAGTCATGGTTAATCATAAGACTTTAGGTGAATCATTTCACTTGTGTCCCTTCATCTGGCAGTCCTGACACTGTGATGTTTTTCTTCAAGGGACTAGAACTCCAAAAAGTCTTTTTAAAAGCTCATTTCCATTTTCATTGGAGTAGCAAAAAAGCAGTGCCCTGTTTAGGACATAGATTTTAAAGAGAAATTAGTTCAAATAAAATCTCACCTCTAGAAGGCATGTATTGTCATATTAGGCATGAGGGCCTCATTAATGGGCACTCTGGATCCCAACACTCAACTGCCCAATATTCCAGTGGGACTTTGGCTTTCTGATCCATGTCACCTTCTCACAGCCAAGAAGTTTATACAGGCTGATTGGCCAGCTAAGCAAGAGCTCAGAGCAAACCTTAGTTTGTAAACACTTCCTTGCAGGTAAGTAGTGCCTAAATCTTAATGCTGGGAACTAGTGTCTGAAAAAGAGTGGTTTTCAATACAATGAAGGCTCAAGATCTAAATTTGACACAAGCCTACCTTTGTGTGCCTAGCATACACAGATCAGCAACCATTGCTTCTCTGCCACGTAAATATGTAGCAACTACTTGCAAATGCAAAGCATATTCTCCAGGTGTCCTGTGCAGTACAGTACACACCGTGCAGAGAACTGCTACCAAACTTTAAGCCAGGACAAGCTGCTGGCTGGACAAGAAAGCAACATTTACCCAACAGTATGATGTCACTTGTGCATTTGGGGGAGGAACAGAAAAATCTTGATTTGTTCTGGCCATAGATGAGGACACAGCTTGAAATTAGTTGATTGTGGGTACATTCAAAGTAACAGCTTGATCCACTTCCAGCAAAATCCAACGGCAAAACTCTGGTGCACAATACTGAGCATGCCAGACTTTCTTTCCAAAGGCTTTAGCTCACACTACACTGTTTAGAAGCAGTCAGACCCTCCCTGCCACATTGCTGGGGAAGCTCTGATCAGCCACTCAGACCTGAGCTCCCTCAGTGGTGGGGCTTGGAAGAGGAAAAATAGACTGACGAGTAAAAAGTTTTCTTTGTAAAGGTTTTGATTAGAGAAATAAATAAGTTAGAATGAAACTCTCATGAAGATCCTTCAGCCAGGAATCTACTCCACAGTTTGTTCTTTCTTTCTACCTGTATGATCTCTACTATCATAGCATCTCAGCATTTTAGAGCCTCACTCAGTCTTTGAGGCATGAGGATGTTTGCTGTCCTCTTTCAAAAGATACATCTCTACAGAATTAGCCTAAGTTCTCTTACAGTGGTATTCTGAAGGATAATCCTTTTCTCTTGCACGTCCAGTCTTCATTTTCTGCAATCCTCTTTTTCCTACTCTTTGCTTTGTTTTCTCCCACTGATACCTTACACTCAGCTCAGAAAGCAAAGCTCAGCCAGTCTGCTTTATTGTCATTTACAATCAATTTAACTTCCTGGCTCTGGGGCACCTTTTGCTGGTCTTGTGACCACTGCCACAGAGTTCTGTTTAAATCCAGAATAATTTGCTGACATGGAAATTAAACCATTGTTCTTTTGATGCCAATAAACCAAAGTGCTGACAATTAGAACAATCACTCCAGCAAAATGGTCAGGAGTATCCACGTTTGTCATCCAGATAAAGAGTGTTTGATTCATAAAAAGCCAAAAGATGACTTCCCAAAGTACCAATGTCACAAAATTGGAATCTGAGTGTGTTTTCTTAGAGCTACTTAATAGAGAGAAGTGTCTTTATTTAGCACCTGTCATCTCAAGTTCCCAAAATGCTCTCTCAAAAATTAAGTTTCCTAATAAGCCTTCCTAGCCAGACAGCAGGCTCCAATTTACAAGGGGTAAACTTGTGTAAGGTCACCCAGCATGGGAAAGAAGAGCTGGGAAGCAGCTCCAGGAATCCAGAGGACCACACCCCTCACTAGCCACTAGACCACACAACTGTCCCCATTTCACTTGAGTCATTATTAAGCAGGATAGAAGAACACTGTGGTTTTATTTTATGTCAGCTGAACTCTTGTATTAACATTTTACTGTCCCACTGATGTTTTGCCTAGAACATTCTGTAATCCACAAATTAATACGTGAAGAACATCCAGTACAGTTTGGAGGAATAAAAAAATTATCCAAATGGCAAAAAAGTTTTGATTTCCAGCAGTTTCATAAATCAGAAGTGCTGGAGAAACAAGGTTCCTTATTTTATCACGCATAGCCTTTTGTAAAGCCAGCAAAACTGCTGCCCTTCCCAAAACCAAGCAGAAACTCTATTGTTGCGGCAAACCCCATCTGGTCACATGGAGAACATAAAACCTCATGGCATTCTGTTTCACATAGGCAGAAAGGGAGTTCTGCTCCAAATACATGACAAGAGCCAAAAATAATTTTGCTTTATCTATGCACAGTAGCTGAAGTTTTTCTTGCCTGCTCTTATTCACCACTTCATGTTGTCTGCGATCCTGCCTTTAGTTTCTGGGATAAAGGTTTCTCTGTCCTGCAAATTCTGCCCTATTCTCATTTTTGTTAAATCACTTTGTTAAAGGATTCTTCTAGGTGGAAGCAGATCCTCCCCTCCTAAGGACAGATCCGTGCTGCACGCAATGCAGTGAAATGCAAATCTAAGGCAAAATCCCATTCCAATTCAGAAAGTCTTTGAGCAAAATAACAGGAGACTTGCCCAGGCTTGGACTGGGCACAGGCCCTGCTTGTTCAGAGTACAGCTACAGAGGTCAGGGAAAACCATCACTGCTCCCAAAGTCCAACACTCCAGCCTGATCTGGAGAGTCAGCATGGAGCTAGGCCGAGCACAAACCCTAATCTGAACTGAATTATTTGAAATGTGTCCAGTGCAAACTAATCAGTAACCACCCCCCACCTGCCGGATGCCATCGGCTGCTTCTCCCCAGCACTGCCTGGCCATGTCCTGCTGGAGCTCTCCCAGTGCTGAAAGCTCCAGGAGAGAGCAGAGCATGGCCAAGGGTTAACTTAGAGTGAAGCTGCAGGAAAAACAGTTACAGGGCTGAAACGAGCCTTAGTAAGACCAACTGACACTGATGGAAGGGAGGATGCCAGCAGGGAACATCTGTATTGCTGGCACCAGATAGCTGGAGGAGAACAAGTCTGCTACACAGCAAGGTTTTGAGAAAAGTGCCTCCTTTCAGCTCCCCCAGAGCCTTCACTTAATAAAATGGTGCTCTCCCTCTGCCTCTCCTTGCAAACCTAAGAACAGTGTAAAAATCCCCATGATGATAGCAGTCTAAGCGAAACAAAGCCTGGTCCCTCTGGTCATTAGAGATATTACACCACTTCACCCAAAGGCAGTTCACCTTAGCGTCCTTGGCCAGCTTCCAGCTTGGGTTATCAGAGCCTGCACACCTAAATTTAACTCTCAGCAGTAATCAGAGAGACTGTCCTGCTTCATCTCTCGCAAGCAAACAGTGTTCTGGATCATAATTCCAGCCAGCAGTGAATGTGGTTTATGAATGCAAGATTCACAAGCTGAGAGCAAAATCAATCTGTTTATTGCAGAGTTAAGACAGTACTTACACACTCAGTGTGAGAATCTCTGTTCAGTCCTTCACACACAACCTGGTTGCAGGCCTGTAATAAATCCATTGGACAGTTTGTTAGATTTTTCAAGTTTTGTAGGCTTTGAAAGAAAGAGGATGCCTTGCCTGTTCTCAGACAGTGTGTAATCTAGGTTCTTCCATGCTTCCCAGGAATTTTCTTCAGTGTCAAACTGCTGTTTCCTTTCAAACGAATGTGAATGGACATGTGCCTGGACATCCAGCACTTTGAAATGTGCTTCAGGCACATCTACAATGGAAGAAGTTAAATACAGATCAGAAGTTCAAGAGGAGGTAGTTTTAGCAAGTGTCTGGTAGGCACAAGCACAACACAGCTGTCACAGCCTTACCCAGGGAACAGAGATGGTTGGTGGCTCTCCTCTCTAACTCACCTGGAATGACAAAACTGAACTTTGATGTCCCAGTCTGAGGCAGCAACTTCCTCAGCACAAACAAAATAGATTTTATTTTCTGTCTCCATAACTTCCTGATCCTTTATGACCATTCAAAGACTGATGTAGAAGTGAGAGTTGGACTCAGAGGAATCATTCTGTGCCCTGGTGGTATTTTTCCCAGTGTTACCATGTATTTGAGGCTATTTCAAGGATCAAGCAGTAGCTGCACACTCAATGTTGGGCTGCTGCAAGTTTGGATTCTGCCAGACTGTGTGTTACAGTATTGTTAAATGCAGTAGCCCATAGGCTAATGCTGAGTTTGTACTGCACAGGGTCAAATATCTGATTACCAAATGTTTATGTTGCTTTTTACTGAGAAAAGCAAAAATATATGAAAACAAGTTTTAGCACTCTTGGGCCCATAACATGATATCTGCAGTATGATCAGGAGAGTGTAACCTAGTGTTATATCAGATTGTATCTGTAATCACTTCCCTAAAAGGAAGTCTCAGAAACAATTTTAATGGACAAGCATACTGCAGACATGTCCATTGCACCCATCAAAATATACACTCAGGGAAAAGATAAAACATGACCTGCTCCAGCTCTAGTTATTATGAGGTCTCAGAACATTTGCAGCTACCCAAATTATTATGTATATTACTATTGTGCTTAGAGGCTGCACTGGAGACCTTAGCTGCCCTATAATTAGACCTGCCTAGTATAATCAAAGCTGTTCTGTGACTGAAAGCTCAGGGGCTACTCCCCACCAAGTGACAGGCTATGACTGAGTGTAGCAGGAGTGACACAGCTTAGCCCTTTCTCCAGAGGTTTACAGCCTGGACAGACAAGGCAGGCAGAGACAGATTGGCAGAACAAGGTAAGGCAGGAGCAACATTTTACAGCAATGTAGTGTAAGTGACAGTGATGGCACAAGACCCTGGGGACAAGTGATGAAGACCTATAAGGACATGCCCCAGAGGACTCAGCCTCAGGAGAGGATCAGCACTGTGGAGAGCATTACTGCTGGGTGTTACTGCAGTCCATTGAGGTGACACAGGGAATCTGGCACTGAGTTAGAACCCAGTAAGTGCCAGGGAAACCCGTGCCAATGACTTTGTAAGGACACAACACATTACCTAGATGAGCAATGGCTGCTTTGCTTATGACACTGGCTAAGGGCAGCCAGCACTGGCAATGCACATTAAAAGAAAGCGCACAAATACTTAAACAATAATGTTTCATAATGCAGCCTCTCAGCTCCTCTGCTGATGTCCAGGTGCACAGTCCTTCCAAACATGCAGCTGGGAGCTAAGGAAGCTCCAGCAGAAGTTATGGATTTCTGCAGGCTAATGACACAGTTGACATATCAGCTTGAGCTACTCTGTAAAACAGCAGCATCCAAAGGCTTGGCCCAGAATGCAGATTGACTGCACCACATTCTGCAAATAGTCAGAAATGACAGACTCTGCTCAAAAGAGCTTAAGATTCAAGTAAACAAGATAAAGACAAGGTCACAGACATGTTTCATGGCTTGCCTGTGATCATGTGTCACTGATAGCCTACCCAAAAATACAGCTAAAATCTCCTGAGCTCCAGCCTAACATCTAAACCAAACACCTCACCTTCTCTTTAGCCAATACTTCCTTCTCTTGAACAAATCAGGCCACAGAGAAGACACTTCAAACTACACTACAGCCTTTGCACTGGGAAAAAAGCCACATTTAAAGACACCAACAACTGTTTCCTCATCTACTCTCAACTGACAGCTAATTTGCTAGCTTTTTCCAAGTATCTATTTCCTACTCAAACCTCCACAAGTGCTGAAAACAATAGCACCTCCTTCTGCACACTATATTCCATCCCCATGGGACAAGATCTGTTTCCAACACTGTGTTAAAAATCTGTCTCTGTAAAAGCTCGAAATTACAATTCTTCCTGCTCTTGTCAGTGGCAATCAGTAAGGTCACTGCAGCAGGGGCTTCCACTGAATGTCTAAAGGCATTCAATTAATCTTTGTTTGCTGAGAACTCAGGAAATTTAAGTAAGGTCAAAGAGTTAAAAGAGATCAGGGGACTCCACACTCCCACTGACACAATACTTCCTGAAGAGCTGACACAGACATTTAAGTTACTCCACGGACAAAAAAACCAGGGTTTTTTGCAATCATCACCCTAAGCACATATACATTTACTTGGAAACCAAGTAAAACATCTGGAGAAGCCACCTCTGCTTGCTGCCCCCCCCCACTACAGTGGCAAGTTGTCCTTCTGCAGGAAAAGGCTCCAGCTCTTTTTTTGTTTACAGACCATTTGTTCTGTAGTTATCACAAAGTTACCCAGGCATGATTACCTGCTTCCTCAGGGCAAGCCTGGACAGCCATGCATTGACTGCTCCAGTTCTGGGGACATCACTAGACACAAATGCCTCCTTTTTATCTGCTGGGTGTGGGGTAGAACTCTTGAAGAGCTGGGCACTGTTCTCACACACCAGAAAGTAACAGATGAAACAAAAACAATAGGAATTATGCAGAAAATCATGCTGAAAATAGGGGAAGTCACATAAAGAACTTTAAGCTCACAAAACCAGACATGTGGGCCCAGACATCCCACAGATGCCACACAATTGAACTCTGTCCAGGCACAGTAAGAGACAAGAGGCCTGAAGATTGTGCTTCTTCATCCAGGCTCTGCTCCTCAAGGAAGCTCACCACTGTAACCCCTATCCCTCTATAAAAGGGCAAGACCATGGAGCTATGGAGATGAAAAAAACAAGATAGTAAACAGACAATCAGAGGCAGGACAAGGATTCCTGCAAGAAGTGGGAAACAGTAGGTGCCACTTTGAGAAATATCTACAGAAGTCATAGATTGTGCCCAGATACAGGCACGTGACAGGAAAGAAGCCTCAGTCAGAGAGACACCAACCCCAGTGCCCACACATGAATCAAACAGTTCTCAGGCACTGACTTCAGCAAGTCTGAGTATGTGCTCAAAGTGCAAGGCTAGTGACTCTCCCATCGGTACTATGGACAACATTTTGGCCTAGTGATGAAGATACCACATTTTATGGCCTTCACCACAATGAAGGAGGCAGCACTGGAAAAACTCAGCACAGCACCTCTGTCAACCATCCCAGGCAGGCCTGGTAATGGTGCACACAGGGATCTGCAGTCCCCACCCAGGTCAAACCTCTGTGCCTAAGAGCTAAGCAGGACCGCACTCACCCCGACTTAAATCACCAAAATGCAGCTAAAAGGATCTTGACAGCCTTCCATCAGACAAGCTTTCGTTATTGCTGCTTGGACTGCCTCCATAACTTGCTAATGCAGAACAGATTAGAAGGTCTATCTATATATATATATATCATGAGACTCTTCCTGCTGGTGCAGGAATCCATTTCAGTATTTAGAATAAGTAGCAGCCTCAGGAACCCAGCTTTTCTGATCACCTTACAATTGCATCCTAGTAAACAAGGAGACAGATGTCGCTCTGATCATCAGCAATGAGAAAACAGCTTCTAAATAGCACATCAAACACAAAGCTGTGCTTGTGCCACCCCATGGCTGCACACGTAGCAGGGGATTCCCAGCATTACCCTACCGGGGAGGGCAGGCCAGGGCAGGGAAGAAGAGTGACAGGAGTGTAATTTTGCCAGCAGTGTTAAAGCAGAGCAGCCTCCAGGCAGCTCTGTGTTGAGCTAGGGTGAGGAAGCAAGGAGTCATGATCACAGTGAATCCTTGCTCCAATTTCTATTTCCTCTCTCCTCAAACTGAGCAGGGAAGCTGGGTGAAAGACAAGACTGTCCTGTTCCTGGGAACAAACCAGGAACACTTCTGGGGAGCTAAGTCACTCTATAGAGTGACAGTGAGAACCTTTCAAAATAACCATACAGGACATGTTTAAAACACTGATTACTACAACCAACATCCTCTCTCCTTCTCTTGGTCTAAAAAATTACTCGGCAGACAGGGAGGATGGAGAAGATGGTAAGAAAAATGGTCCTGGGAAAATAGCCCACTGAAAATATTTACAAGGGAACACATGCATAACTTTGAAGGCAGCCAGTACAGCTGGCAGACTGAGCAGAATGAATTCTTGCCTTCAAGGTGGCTGCTGGGGTTTATAAGACCTTTGTCAGGTGATGTAAGCATCCATAGCATATGGATTCACACAATTTCCCTCTAGCAAACAGAGATCACCATCCTTGTATACCTGCCTGCTCTTCTGGGATAGCTGCATCTCTGGCAACATCAGCCAGGCACTGTCCCTCTACATGCCAGTGCAGAGCCTGGTGGAAAACAAGGACAGCTTTATTCAGGAAAAAAGTGCAAAAATGAAACACCATTTTGGGAAGACACAGCAATAATTCATCTGCTTAAATGATCAACAAAACACTTTCCCATGTCACCTTGGCAATCATACAACAGCAGCATTCCATGACCAAGAGTGGTCCAATGGGCAAACATCCCCTTTCCACATTACCTCCCTCTCCCATCCACTAAACCCCACTCATGGTTTGGCATCAGTGGGTAGCAGTGACCTAGCAGAGCAAGGTCACTCAGGGAACAGCTCTGCAGGGCATCTTGCAAAGTATTTCTTGATTTGTGGTGAGAATTCACCACTGAGTCCAACTACATGCCACAGTGCTGGGAAGGGACTCACAGGAATTAACTCTCCTCATTCCTTTGGCATCTCACCTAAAATTTCTGTTCAGAGAACTGTTTCTGCTTCAGCATTTGTTGAAGACTGACATTAAATGCAAGTCTTCAAAGGGAAAGTCATTATTGCACAAGAGTGGAGCAAAGACATTGGTGCAGGGAATCCACATCCCACTAGAAAGTAAAAGCCACTTCCCCAGTCTGTAATTCAGCTCCCCTGACCCGAACAGTTTTAAGTCTGTGTCATACTACAGTGACTCCCAAACCATCACTAGAAGATTTGTGAGCACCTTATCTCTCAGAGCTTCTCTTTACATCATGATAGATTAAAAATTTTTCTGTACTTATCCTTCTTGCTGTTCAACTACGCATAAACAGACACCTCATCACCTCACTATCTTCTTCTGGGCCGTCAGACTGAAGGTTACTACATGGCTAAGGCATCTTATGAAGGGTCAAAGGCTGAATATGAGTTTGCTCACTGACCTTCATAGCACCATTTTTAACGCCCTAAATTTTGCAAAGCACGTCCCAGATGGGAAAATCTCATCCATTACCTGGAATTTCTCATGTGCATCCTACAGCCAGTGAAGCTGAGTCATCAGCTGCTTAAGTTCACTTCTCCAGAAGAGAAATTGGCATTTAGATAACCCTCCTCCCAAGTCCACTCAAACACAAAGCTGACACAGACTCATCCCTGTTATCTCTAAAGTCTCCAAGAAGGAAAAGCACTTCTTTTACACCAGTCTGTGCAATATCAACATTAAAGATGCCTCTGTCCATGGGTGCTCCTTGAGGTACTGCAGAGAAGCAATATCTTGCACCTGCAAAGGCTATAGTTCAAGTGTGAGATTGATATAAAGGGTGACCTTAAACCTGTTTGACAAGAAAGCTGCAGTCTCTCAGGCTGCTCAAAGAGGAGGGGCTGGTGTGGGGCAGCTCCCACAATATTTGTTCTGCTCTAGGCAGACTAAATGCATAAAGACAAGGAGAATATCAGCCTCTCCCACCCCAGCCACAGCCAGAGGGGCTCCTACATGAGGGACCCTGCTCTCCAGCTACCTCTGCTGCAGCATTGTCAATGGGCACACACAGGCCTCAGGATACCCTGAGACTTGCAGACCCACAGGTCCAAACCCTCGTTTCCTTCCACACAACCCAGAATCAGCAGCAAACCTCCTCCTCCTCCTCTCCCCTATTCACAAGCCCGCTCCATGTGTTTTGGGGTGTTTCTCCTTTTATAGCTCACCTCACTTCACACTTGTGTCTTCAGCCCGAGGGCTGGGACTAATTTGGCAGAAGTTGAAGTTCAGAAGAGAACATACCCAACAAACAGGCCTTCCTTCTCTCACCAAACAAACCAAGCTTAAGGCAATTCCCACTTTGCAGGCATCACACCCAAAGGACAACACAAATAGAAACAGCCTTGCAAGCAACAGCAAACAGGATTGAAAGGAGTGTGACTTGGCTTTCCTCAGTAGGAGAAGCATTAACCTCCCCTGAGGTCAGATCTCACACAAACATGGGCTTTAGTATCAAGCAACAGAAAGAGGCATTGAAGAGAAACCAACTCCTGACAAAAAGGTCTCATAACCCAAACCACACACTTGGTTCTGTGTATCCACTTGTCCCTAGCTCTCTACCCAGTCCCAGCATTCCTATACACCTAGAACTGCCACCAGCCTCCTGCCAGGCAGCTACCCCTTGGATGTTACAGGTGCTCTTTGTTCCAGGAAACAAGCAGTGAGTTATTTACTATGTTGATTCATTAATTTCTCCCTGATGGTTTTGGAAGTAGCAGACTTCATTTGGCTTCCAGCAAGTCCCACAAGGAACAAACCATGGCACGAAGAAGGATCCTTGTACTTACCACACAGATTTAGGATTTTGCTCGTGAGCTGCTGATACAATGGCTATAGGGTGTCATACAGCATTAGTGCACAGCTACAGAAACATCTGCTACCAGAATCATATTCTAAGCCATGGCTCAAGCTCTCTCCAAATCCTATAATGGGTAGGTTAACATCAAAGTAAGGCTTCCAGCTGGGAGAAATTTAATGGCACTGTTTTACACAGCACATCTCATTAACAATAAGCAGTGCATTGGACAGACAAAAAATACCTACCTTGCATATACTGAACTAACAAGGTCACACATTCAGATGTTAATATTGGTATGGAATCATGCTGAGCTAGAAGACCTCCTGGAGCAGCTTCTATGTCTGCATTACACAGATTTGTAAGAAAGACAGCCAGAAGTTGAAGGACAGTACAGACTGATTAGATACAAACAAGACTCTAGTGAAGCTGGGAGAAGCTAGGACTAAAACAAGACAGCCAAACCAGGCAAAGAAATCATACTCAGGAGTACAGGGTCTACAAACTCAGAGAACAACAGGAAAGGTGCTCTGGTGGGTTCCACAGCTTTGCCTTTCCCAAATGGGAACACCAGAATAAGCCTGGTTAGATAATTTTTCCACATTTAAGAGTTCCTTCAGATCCATTTATATTTTATTCCAAGTCCTGTGCAAAAGAAATCCCAACAGCAGCCTAAATTCTGACCTCTAATTGTACATGACTGATTCAGGAGTATTTGGAACATTACAACAATCTTTTTTAACAAGCGTATCAAGACTTTTGCTTAAACATCTTCAGAGTTCGAGTATGTTTAGGTGCACAGAAGTCACAGCCAGCCTTCAGCCCTGCTCCTCAGCTGCTATCTGGAAAGGTAAGAGCATTGGAAGTAGCATTGCTTGGCTAGCCATGACAATAATCCATCCCATGTGCTTCAGAGTGGAGTATTATACACCAGAATAAGGAACAAAGCCAAACAAACAAACAAAAATTTAAGTTGTTCTCTGAAAGGCATTAAAAACAAAGCCAGATCCTACCAGACGGCATGCCACTTGGAAAAAATACTCTTGGAGCAGGGCTTTGGGTAATTTCCTGGAAAGGTACTTCCACAAGAAATGCAAAAGAAGAGGCATTGCTACCTCCTGGACGAAAGGAGAGTTTGAGACCTACACTAGGCCAACATGCAAGCAAAGGCACCATTCTCATTTCACTGCTGCCTCTTCTACAGGTGAGTGATGGAAATGACCCCCATACAGCTGTTACAGATGTTGTGCTGCCTGCTAAAAGCAAAACAGCAGGGAATTAGCTGAGATATCAGCAGTTTGTCAGAGTGCCTGAGACTGATTAATGGTTCAAAGTTTCATAATAAACTTTAACTACCAACTTCCAGACACAGGAACGTATGTGCCCAAGTCTATTTCGCTTTAGCATCACTGCTGCTGAATTGCACACACAGCATATCTGAAAGCAAGAGTAGGATTAGATGCTACACCACTTCAGACCCTCCAGTCAGAGTATCTCAGCACTTCCTGCTCTTCCCAACTGTAGATCTCAAAATAAAAGCAATGCAAGGACACAATAAAACAGTGACAAAATAGGAAACTGAACCCAGTTCAGATGCCCCAACTGAATGCAACTTCTTGTCTCCAAACCATACAGAACCTTACATTTTCCAGCACTCTGTCCAATTCACTTCTACATATCTCCCAGAGGGAAAAATATTTCATGGTCTAATAAGCATCAGTGTTGGGAAAACCAGCTGACATTTCCATCTGGGGTTAATGTGGGCTAAACATCATGAGAATTTCATTTTGGCTAAGTAATTCTGCTTCCTCTTACATGATTTCAAAGCACCCATCTCAGCTGAGGTTTCAGGCCTCAACTCCTTGGGTATCTTTGCCTCCTTTATTCTCTGCGATATATGCAAACACAATCCAGCACCCACTGAAGTCAATAGAGGAGGTAGTTTAGCTTAAAATAAAGCTTTTTCTCTATTATAAGTCCTAGTGTTTGCAAAGATAAGTGTGACTAAGTTTCCCACTATTCAAAAAGCTTGAATTATGCATTGGACAGTTATTAGAAAGCATCCTAAGCAAATATTGGTCACTTCTGGTAACTGAGCATTAGGTATGTTATTTTTAACATGTTTTGCTAACCTCACTTTGAAAACTTCTAGTGACAGGAACCCCATGACATTCCCAAATATTTCAAACTACTGTATCAGTGTCTCTACCACTGGGAAGGTTTCCTTAGTGTCCAACCTGATTCTCCCTTGTTACAATTTAAGTGCATTATTTCCCAGCCTATCTCCATTGCTATGGAGAACAGTGCCTTTCTCTGCATGAGTTCTTCTACATTTTTTGAAAACCCTTTTTGTACTTTATTTTAATTACAGTTAAGTCAGCTCTTCTCCTCTCCTTGTTCTGAGGTTATGCTTTCAAGATCTGCAATTGTTCTCCCTGTTCTCCTTTGGCATCTCCCCATTGTCCACATCTTCCCTAAAATGTGCTCAGCAAATTGTACACAATGCTCCAGCTGTTTCCCCAGGACTCTGTAGAGTAAAAGAATTACAGATGACTCTCCTGACACTGCATGAGTAACTAGATCATAGTTCTTCAGAAATTTAAGGTTTGTACATTCTCCTGCTGCTACACAGCAACTCAGAATACCCTCTGTTCTTCAAGATGTGGAGCAAGCCAGGAAAGATCTTCAGAGCTACAAGTAAGGGATGTTATAAAGAATCCAAATTTAAAATAGGGTTTCATTAGAACTTATCATTACCCTTAGTGGGAAAAAAATTAAAAAACCCCAAACCCTCTGCAGATTTTCATTAACTTATCTGTGCTGTCTGTGCCAGATCTGTTTTAAAGTACATAAGCCTAACAATGCCCTTGGAAGAGAAAAAGAAATGAGCTATTCTCTGGAGGCATTATTATGAATAGCATGTGTTCCTGGCCTGTTTCCTCTGGGCCTATTTTATGAATCAGTCCCCAGGAAAAAAAAAGGAAAAAAAAAAATCAGTTCCACCATAAGGTCACCATGAACTCAGCTTTTTATTTTAGAAGGACAATAACTAACCTAGAAGCTCTGGACTGCTACTGGACTTGATCCTGAAACAAAATGAAACAGAATTAAGCTATCTTCCCTGCTCCAGAGTCTGCACCACGAGCATCTGGTTTGTGCTGGGGATGCTGACAGGAGAGCCATCTCTCAGGAGGGAGAGCACCAAATCCAGAGTGATCACAGAGAGTAAGCAGTTTTTTGATCTTTCCATTCCAGGCTGGAAGAACTAGCCCCAGAGCATTCCCAACACCTGACAAGGTACCACACAGGGCCTGCATCACTCCTGCAGCACAAAGCAATGGTTTAGCTGCTGTCTAGTGGAAAAGTGCACAAAACCATCACTGTGCAGTTCACAACAGGGAAAGTCAAAATAGGCAACCAAACAATCCAGTGTGAGTTAAAATACAGTGGCCAGGACATAAGGCAAAACTAAAAGAAAGATGATTATTTGGAAGTTCCCCAAAGTATGTATTTACACTGCTTTGGTCCTCCAAGTATGTGAAGACAAGCTGTTCCCTCCCAGGTTGTCCTGCTCTCTTTATAGGCTTCTCTGGCCTTTGAGGAGGTTCATAATAGATTTTTGAAGAGGAAAGGCTTGTACTGGACTATTATTAGTCAATGGAAGGAGAAGATAAAGGGAAATGAACTTATTTTTTGAGCTCAGTGCCCAGAATTATGATCTAGATTCATCTAATTGTACTTGGATCCAGAGAATTAGTTCCATCCATTGTAACAAATGGAATCAATTGCAAAATTTGGATGTGGCTCAGTATTTAGAATCCAAGCCAAAGGTTGACAGCAGACTTTGTTACAACTCCTCATATTTAAAGAGTAAAGGAAGAAAGAAATGAGTAAAGAGACACTATTTAGCACAAAGTCCTCTGAAATGCAGAAGTTCTGGCTATCAGGATACCTGCTGATCAACACAAACACAAAATGAAAAAGAGGAACCAGCCAATCTTCTAAATATGATTAATAATTGAATGTACTAGGAGGAACATTAATACACAATTCTTGGTCTGGGTGAACCTTTTTCAGTACTCTGATTGGATTTATTGTCTTAGAAATAATTAGGGAGAGCCTAATAGAAGACCTAAAGACCTTCGGGCAAGCAAATGAACACCAGCAATGCTTTGATGCCATTTAATCTACTGCTGCTTCCAGAAGGCTCCCTCCACACCACTCACTACCCCAAACACCATGATTTTAATCTCCCAGTCTCACAGGGACTGGAACAGCCACATAATTGTTCTATGCTTCCAAATACTGCAAGCTGTAAAGTTGGGATATTCTGCTTCCAAAAATACACATGCAGGTTCTGGAGACTCCAGGTGAGCTAACACATTTCAACAAAGCCCATTTTATTCCTCTGTTTCAAACTGTTTTCCAAGCTCACACCTAGTGGGCAGGAGAAGCAACAGTGGCCCACATTGGTGAGCACCGTGTGCTGACTCAGTTTCCGCTCATAAAACAGGCTGGTAACTGCAGGACAAGCAGTGCCTTTGTGAGGGGAGGCACAGAGCTGTCACACACTTCCAGCATGGCAGCAGGAGCCAGGAACACCACAGGAACACCGGCACGGGGACAGGCATGGGCAGCCACCCCCCGCCCCCCCCCTCACTTCTTGTGTCCCCTTTTCTTAAGGAAGGGATGTCCTCCTCACCAAGCAGCCTTCTAGGGGCACGAAGGCGGCTTGGGGAATGTCTCCACAGTATTCAAAGATCCTTGGAACCAAAATCTTTTAGAAGCACAGACTAAAGCTGGAATTTTGAGTCAGCCAGTTCAAACAGTAAACAGGACACCTACTTTTGACAGGGAAGGGGTAATTGGCCCTTGGCCCTGCTGAGACTCTCACTCTGGACAGAAGAGCTTTCTCCATAGCATGGTTCAGCTCAAACACTGGATGGAGGCTGTCTGCAGGAGCAACTGGCTGCAGATCTCTGCTCTGGGCATATCAGCTAGTGTCATCCTCCTGAAACAGCTCTTTCGAGGCAGAACTATTTTAAAACTGACCTTAAATCTCTTCTACAGAGCCAGCAGCAGGAGAAATCCTTGGTTAGACTGGAGACTGCTTGCTTCCACCACTCACCAGCATTTCCAAGCATTTGCAGAAGTAAATTGGCTGAAGAACAGGAAAAGATGAAGGTTTCAAGAATCATTCAGACACAGGACTTTAGCACTGGTTTCTGTGCAGCTCAGGCAGCAAATGTTGACAACACCAGGAGACTGCCCAGCTCAGTTCCACCAGCCCAGTTTGATACAGGGAAAGAGTGGGGAAAAAACACAAGAATATTTCAGCCTGTTAAACATGACAGCTTCATCCCCTCAAACATTGGGTTCAAAGGAAGGTTTGCCTCAAGTGCCTGAAGAGGCATTTATAGTCAGAGGATGGGAGCCATGAGCAGGATTTAAATGCCAGCCCTACAGAGAAAACTTTTGGGTTCTCTGAACAGGGCTACAGGAAAAAAAAAAAAAAAAAAAAAAAATCAAGTCCTCCAAATTCTAAAAGAACCCTCACTCCCAAGCTTTAACAGTTTGAGCCTCTTGATCACTTCCTCCCTACCCACAGCAGGGCTCCCACCCCAGTTCTGAGGTTGGGGTTGAGACCTGGGGAAGGACTAAGTTGTCCTTGCTGCATGTGTTCTGGAGGACTGGCAGCCCTGCAATGTGTTGACCCAGGACAAATCCAAAGTGAATTTGTCTTGAGTGACAATAGCAATGCCATAAACAGGCTGGTGAAAGTCAAAAATCAATCCCTGTGTCTACAGGACTACAGCAAGAAAATTAATACCCCAAGATCTCTGCTGGCATTGCTCTGAAACTTTTTTGTCCTTTGAGTTTCTCACCCTTAGTTTTGGTTGTGGGGGTTTCTTTTGGTATTTTGTTTGGTTTGTTTGTTTTTGTTTTTTTTTTTTTAATGGGTTGAAATTCTAAATTAGGCATATAGCAGACATCATCATCCACATCAAATTGAAATCAGTATCCCAAGTTAGGGAAGCTTACAGGGATAAGCCACATCTCCAGACCTGAATTTCTCCCTTTAAACACTAGGGTGGAATCCTGCCTCAGAGATAAATTCAGGCTTGAGTCCATCTTCCAAAGAGATCTATTCCAGGCCCAGTGAGTAATGCTGGGTGAGAATCAAGAGAGCCAGCAGGCATAAAACCCTGTCCTTCTTTCAAAAGTTAATTCTGAAAAAAAATATAAAACACAAATGACATAAACAAGGAGACTCAAATCTATTAAGGGTGGTTTAAAAAAAAAAAATTAAAAAAATAAAATAAAGCTATTTGCAACCAAATATTTTTTTGGGTCTGCTATGAGTGATTTTCCATGCCTGTCCCATGCTTTCTGCGAGGGCTATTTGGACTGAATTGCGGCGCGAGGGGAAGAAAACCATGATTAAAACAAACCAAACCAAACCCCCAAACACCACCGTTGCTTGGAAGAGCAAGGGGAGCGGTTCCAGAGGGAAGGACGGGACTCACCTGTGCCGGGAGAGGGCGCACGGTCCAGCGGAGCCGGAGCCCCCCGGCCCCGGGAGCGCAGCGGCCGCCGGCGCCTCCACCTGCCGCGCTCGGCTCCTGCGCTCCCTATGCATCCCTCCATCCCTGTTTATCCCGCACAGCTGGTCATTCATCATCTCCAATCCCACTGGGTTGTTTTTTTGTTTTTTTGTTTTTTTTTTTCTTTCCCCCGCTCTGCTCGCCTGGCTCCATGTTAGCGCCCGGCTGCCTTACGTGACACCATGACCTACTTTATTTTTTTTATTATTTTCCTCCCGGAGAATAGCAAAGTGCTGCTTCAGTGTGGCTTGCAAGGAGGAAAGGCAAAATTAAGGAGTGCTGGCAGAGCAAACCAAGGCCCTTTTCAAAAAGTCGTGGCTGTCTGTGAGAGGTTAGGCAAGGAGAGGCAAGGCCAGTCCAGGCACTCCAGACTGCACAGCTGAAAACAGGGTGATAACAGGAAGAGTAAGAGAAGGAGCTTGTGTGTTGAGTCTGAAAGACGATGCCTGTAATAACTTTACCAAAAAATCGGAGCCCACCTGGCTCCCACAGAGCTCAAATCAGCTGATTCAGAGGCAAGGGTAAGAAACACCATCACAGGCAGCAGCAGTGACTCAGGGAAGCAACTGAGGGAAGACCGGCCCAGGAGACACGGACTCATTTCTGTCCTCCCCTACAGACATCATCTAAGGAAAATGCTTAGACCCAGAGCCTCCAAGATAATCAATTACATGCCCATATACCAGAAAAGTCAATCAGCTTAACCATAACCCTGAGGAAATCCTGCTATCTCCACCACTTTCCAGTGCAAATTACAAATCTACATTCCTTTGAGGATGTGGATTTTCGTCTCCATATGTCTCACTTCCCTGGTGTTTGAGAAGAGATAAAATTTCCCTAATTCTTCAAGGTATTCTATGCAGCAGACTGTCAGGCATGCCTAATAATTCAGTGAAGGGGTACCTAAAGAATAATCTGGAAATATCTACTCCTAAAATAGCTAGAATTCAGTCTGTTCTGTGATGCCAAATAGTCCTTCAAGAATTTTTGATTCTCTCATCCATCCAGACTTCCTTAATTCTTGAGCTCTCAAAAGCCTTTCTAGTGTGATTTTTAAGGGTACATTGCTCTGGTTTACCATGGCTTTCTTGAAACACAAGGATGGTTGTCCTTGGCAGGCAACCTCAGAGCACAACTGCAGCAGGGCAAGCACTATTAGTCTGCACTGCCGAGTCAAGACAAGCTGTTTCCAGACTGGTATTTGCTTTCTTCATAGCTGGAGAGCTTGCAGGACAAACAGAATGTATTGCCATACTTGCAGGTCAGGCCCAAAAGGGTCCCCATGGTTTTTGCTCTTTTTTTTTTTTTTTTCCCCAGGACCTGGTTTGCAGTGGGGCCAATGCAGACATGGTTTGGCAAGAATGGCATGAACCCTGGCAGGACCTGTGTGCCTTGGGATAACACTCAGTGGGAATCACTGGCAGAATTGTAACCTTGAACCAGGCAGTGAATATCTGACCTAAGGAATAGCTCCAGCAGCTGCAGGCATTTATATCTTCAATCTCAGAGCTTTAATCATTACAGTGCCTGCTGCTAGGGAGGAGCTGAAAAGCTTTGAGATGTAGCACTAAGCTTTGAGAACTTCTTACTATCAAGTTTAGGACCTGACCCAGCTGGATATCTGCTGGAAGTTACTGCCACTGTACTCACCAGCCACTGATGCATAAGGCTATGTTGCTGCTGTTCAAGGAAAATAATCCTAACTCCTTGGGGTTCATTCTTGCTGAGCATGTCAGTAGCTGGGGCAGGAGTTGCTCAATGTCCAACATGTCATACTTCACCAAAATACAGACCCCATTCACCTCAGTGGCGCCCCAGATTCACCACTTACCCTGTGCTGTGTCCAGCTGCACTGGCCCACAGGGCTGGAGCAGGAGGTCCTGCACTTGGGAATATTCCAAGTACCAAGCCCTGCTGGAGAGCCAGCTGCAAACTGCAGCCTCTCTCCTGTCACATATCATCCATGTCTCCTTCATATGACCCAGAGGAGGTCATATGTTAGGAGGGGGGAAAAAAATAAATCAAAAAGAGTGCTGACAAACTGATTTTCAGTACAGAATGCATTTGTGAATAGAAAACAGGCTCCAGGGCTCACAACCTAAATGCAGATCCCAGCAGATCCTAAAAATATATCTTAAAAAAAAAACCCAACCCACACCTGAAAACTGCCCCTGAGTGCAGGAGACACTGTTCCCTTCCGAGCATCTTTTATTTTTCCACAGCCCTTCTGGAACCCAGCTGCTCTGCATAATCCCTGCTTAGGGACAACACACAGCAGCCCAATACAAGCTGCTCTGTTTTCCACTGCAATTAGCATAGGTGGTGTTTATCTTATTTTAGAGTGACCTGGTTCCTCTGGGGAAAGCCCTGGTCTCCAGTTCACTCAGAAAGACACTGCAGTTGCTTCTCTACTTTCAGCAAGAAGTGTCTTTGCAAGTGGCTGGGATGGATGAGCAGAGGGTAAATGAGAGTCACCACCTCCTAGGCATTGAGTGTGCACGGGCTCACTGCTAAACACCTGCAATCCTTCCCCAGAGGCCACAGATAAGGCTCAGTGGCCTCGTCAAAGATTCAGGGAGCTGCTTTCCAAAAGCCACAGATTCCCAGCATTGCCCAAAACTTGCAGACAGAAGAATAAAACAATCCCCTCTCAGCTGACCCGCATGCAAAGAATAAACACAAGAGGCAATTGGCAGCATCAAGGCACCCTGCACTCTCTCTTGGCTCAAACACATACTCTTGGGCTTTACAGATGTGCAGCTGGCCTGCCCCAGGAGCTTCTTCCCTCCTCAGACATGTCAGCACTCCTAGAGCACACTGACACAAGCATTGCATTCAGACCAACAGGGCCTTTAGAAGCAGCTCTCCAGCTCGTCCCCACTCACTGCACTTTGGTTCACTTCACAAGCTGATCTTGGAGGGTGCAAGGGGGACTCCATTCAGATGAAGCCAGAGATACATGCCAGAGCACAACACATTCCAAACACCCACATCCAATCCTAAGGACTGGACAGCAGAGATAATCCAGAGGGAAACACCCCCAGAAATGCAGACAGCACTGACCTTAAGTTCTCAGCGCCATCCAATTTACTCTGCAGAGCCACTCAGGGCTCAGTGACACAGGATCCCAGAATAGTCTGAGCTGGAAGGAACCCACCCTCAGAGCCACTCCAGCTATGCTTTTCTCCCACCTATCTGATTGCTTTCACCTGCTTCTCTTGCCTTCAACGATCAGTCCTGAGAGACAATCCCTCAGCCTTTATTGCTTGCAATTCCAACAGCTATCCAAACAGGGCCTTCGTTCTCCCCGCCCAAGATGTCTGAATAAAACAAAATTAATTCATTGCAGTTTTTACTGCTTCCAAATTTGCTTTCTACAGATGTTTCCTCCACTTCACCAAGAACCATTATACTTCAGTTTCAGCTGCAGAAACCATTAACCCATTAAGAATGGGCAATATTGACCTATTTTGAAAAGCTGGTTCTAGTTCCTCTACCACAATAAACAATAGCAGCAAAGCTGCTTGGCACTAGCCACCTTCCAAGAGGCTATTCATATTCTGGTGCTTGTGCATGGTTTACGGCAGGGATTCTGCATTGTTTATTTTCTGTTTCTCTGCAGACAGTGGCATTGTTAAACAGCATGTGTCCCAGAGAATCCACCCTCTCCATGGGATCGCCTCCCAGCTATTACAGCACTTCCCAGAAACCTCCTGAGCTCTGGAACAAACAAGTCTCAATGGGGGGACTGAGCCCACACCCAAGAAGTAAAGTGCCATGAAGCCTCCATAGCAATGAAAGTAACTTGGCTTTGCATGAAACCTTCCTTTTGCCTAATGAAAACCCTGTGCTGTCACCCTTCCTAATGATGCTCTCTTGTCCCTTACAGGCAGAAGATAATGGACTTTTCTCTGACTTGCTCCAGCTCCGATATGGACCACAGGAGATGATGTTTTCCCTCTGACCCTGAGCTTGGGCACCCAAAGCATTTCACCTTGGATAGAAAGAGCAGAGATCAACCTTTGGAACAGCTGAGCTGGAAACAGGAGTGAGGAAATGGGGAATTCCTCCCAGCACTGAGAAGCCTTCCACATACTCAGTCAGTTTGTTTTTCTTCACCCATGCAAAGTTAGACCAAATGCCAGATTTGGGGTCAGGAAGGAAACTCCTCCAAATCGAATTGCAATGACCACTATGGAAATAACTCTTTTTTTTTTTTTTTTTTTTCCCCTTGCAGTTTGGAGCTTGATACATCCTCAGTATCATCTAGCCATTCTGCCCTGGCAAACACCCTCACAGCAGCACTGGAAAGCCTCCGCTGGCATTCTGCCTTGCATACATTCACTCATCTCTTGTCATGCAATACAGAGAGATTCTCTGCAACATGTTATATTAGCAAAGGCCAGGAAGACCCTGCTGGTCTCAACATCTCAAATGCAGTAAATTAGGATTGTGGCAACTTTGATTCATTGATTCAGACAGTGCATTTCATACTCACATTCCTAGGGTTTTGGGGGTTTTTCTGGCTGGCAACAGATGTCCAACATTTCTGCTGCACAAGAGAATCACTGAGCAGTAAAGACAGGCTCATTGTAGGATCTGTAGCTGGCAGCCCACTTCTTTTCTGGGCCAGAGCAGGCCTAGGCTGACAAGGAGCATCAATAATTGTTCTCCATATAGTATGAGAGAGAAATGCTCCCAAACAGGAAAAGAAACACTCAGTCCTGCATTTCAAAATTTTTGCCATCTGACCTCAGATTTGCTCTTTTTTTTTTTTTTTTTTTTTTTTTTTGTATTGGCTTTCAAAAGCATTTATCCATCTATCTGGGTCTTTCAACATTACCATGTTTACAAGACATGCACATTTTGCTCCTCTTCATAATTCATTCCCACTATAGTCAAGCTCACACACAGTCAAAGCAGAAGCCCTTCAGAAGCACTAAACCCAATTCTAGGTTGCATAAAAATGATCGTTCCCATATGTCCTTATAAACACCATGCCAAACTGTATTGTACTGTATTTACATTGTGTTAACATCTACCAAATTACCAAGCCAGCAGGAGAACATACACCCATTCACATTTCTTAACAAGGCTTATAGTCTGGGCAAGCATTTAGTTATTTTTTTGTTTGTTTGGGGTTTTTTTGTTTGTTTTGGTGGTTGTTTTTTTTTTTTAAGCAATGTCCATTAAAAAAAAAAAAAAGAAGAAAATTTTAGCCTTGGCCTGCAGTTTCATGTTACTTGCCAGAACTAAAGCATCTGCATCCTGTGGTATCAGTCCACTTGGGGACTTTGATAATTCAGAGGCAACTAGAGTTTTGGACAGTATTACCCCTGGGAGAGCTTCCTGTCCTCCTGACATTTCACATTGTTCAAAAGAAAAGAATTTAAGCTACCATGACTAAGTTCTCTCTTTTACATTTCAGTTTATTTTCAAGTGCACAGTTCTTGAAAACAGGGAACCAGGTCCATTAATACAAACTGAGGATCTGAAACTACACTCTGGAAAATTCCTTTCCTATCCAGGGATATTTCCTGGCTAGGAGCCTTCTGATTTTCCTGGACCTGGGCTTTCTTTATAGCTAGTGGCTGATCAATCTCAATGCTTGTGTTAAGAGACCCTGACCACAGTTTTTAAGATGAGGACCAAGATCACTCCCTAGGGTCATCTTCTGACAGAAAGTCAGAAGTGCCAAATGGATCAGAGCAATGGTCTGCTAAACCTGTCCCTCCCTAATAGCAGCAGGAGAGAGACAAATTAAGCTCTAGATCTCCTGCCCAGGCTCATGAAATCTTTTCCTGACCTAACCAGGGAGTAGGTTGTATTTGTAGGCAAAAGACTGGGATCTTTCCTTTTATTCAATACAGTTACAGGCAATACCTCTCATTCCTTACTGTTGTACACAGTAATCAGCAAGATTCTGAGACCTCTGTGAGAAATACCAAACCACCAGGCCCAGACTTGAAGCAGGGGCTGAAGTCAAGATACAGCAAAGGTTACCTGTCCTTTAGAGGTAGGTTCTGGGTTGTGACTGTGCTGCAGCTTCAGTGGAATTATGGTTGCCTCTTCTGGTATGAAGAGATGTTCAGGAGGATTTAGATCACAAAGTGCATCAGTGTCCAAACCAGTCAGAGCTGAACACTAGAGACCACAATGAGGAATAAACCTGAACCAGACCAGGGCTGGGGACATGCAAAGTGGGTCATACTGGACTCTGTTGTACAGACAAGCTGCATGACCTCAGAGCACCGCTGTAACAAGAGGGGTCCCCACTGAACCACTCAGGAAAGCTTAGATCATAGACTATTTCTCTTGCTGTTTCCTCATAAGTCACACTCCTCAGCTTCCCTTATACAGGTCAGAGGACAGTGGCAGCTTTCCTTCTGCTCTCTTGGGGCTGAACTAAATGGACATGCAGGAAAGATAAAAGATCTAAAGGGTTACACAGCTGTCCATTGAACCTGAAACACCAGTGTGGAAGAGTGGTAACAGACCTCAACTCTTCACACACTCACTATGTATCATTGCAGAAGTATCAAAGTACAGATTCAAATTAATTTGTCATACTCAAAGTACCAGTTTATAGCCATTATATTGATGGCAGAAAGTAAAGCACAAGAATGTTTGGAAACCATCATACATATCTTATTACAACTTTGTTTATGCTTCATGTTTGAGACATTTGTCAGATCTAGAACAAAAGAAACACAGATCACTACTTCCAGCCAACAAAACTAATGGGGATGATTTTCAGACACTTCTGTTTGAAACTACACATGCATTTGGTGGACAATGCAAGTGAAAAGCTTTGTAGTCAGCAGCTTGGGCATAAAACCCAAGGGAGATCCTGGGCAGTCACATCCAATTCTCCAGGCAGCCATATTTTAGACAATATTTTGGATCATCTCTGCAAGCAAGTCCATGCTCAGGTCTTTGATTTCAATCAGGATTTTGTTCTACTTTTCTATCTGTGAGGGTGATGCTGCTGCTCTCTTACTTTGGTCTTCTAGCAGCACACACTGACTGAGCAGAGGCAAGGTATGATTCAAGACAGGATTTCATGCTTGAAGGAGGACTTAAGCCTGTCCATCAATGTTCTAAAAAAAAGTCACTCAGTTTGTCAGGAAACCAAGTCTGCATCAAAACTTGTGATTCTTTTGTGCCGGTTCAGGCTTGAACTGAAAAAAAATATATAGTAAAATGCCCTTCATTTAAGCCACACCTTTCCTCTCCCTTGTTTATTTGAGGGACTCAGAACATGATAAAAAAGGATTGCCACAGGAACAGATAGGTCACACAGATCCTGACAGTCCCTACCATGCAGGATGGACCAGCTGTGTTTCTAAGAACAAATTCAGCCACTCTGGAAGGGAGGAAGCAAGCACAGGAATTTGCCTGTGGTCCATGACTTATTTATAACCACAACTGCAGTTAGAGCTCAGGTCTTGCTGGCCACTAGGAAAGTACAGTCTGAGCTCCAGCCATCTGTTTGAAGGTTAGGCAGCCTCCATCTCTGCCAACTCCTAAACTTTAATGAAAATAGGGTTGTTTTTTTCTTCCATTAAAGCTCCTCCCAAAGTTAGATTTAAGAGCCTAACAGTAACATTTCAAAAATGCCTCAGTGATTTGGGACCACAGGTCACAGTAATTTCATGCAGACACTGTGGTAAAGACTGACCACTGACCAACTCCTAGTATGGAAAAATTTTGGCCACCATCATTCCAAAAGATGGCAAGAAAAGGGATCATCTCCAGAGAGACAGTGCAGCCTTTGAAAAACATTTCTGTAATACTTCGTCATACACAGCACCAGTGCCGGAGTTGCTAGAGCTCATTCCTCTGGGATACAAATTCTTTTCCTCAAAATGATATTTAAACTATATAGTCATTGTTTTTGAGCACAGTTCAAGACATTCCTTTTCCCTTAACATATATTCCTGTTTGACCTAAGCCTAGGAGTTGTGAGAACTCTGAAGGCCTTCTGGTATGTGAGCCAAACTGTGTGTGAAGAAATGTAATAAATTAGTCTTGGAGTCAGGCAATGCCCACTACCTAAACTTTACATTTCAGTTCAGGCAATAGAACATCTTAGAAAATCCAAATTTAGCCTGGAATGCACCTGTATCTTTTGTGATGAACTTATTTCTTAATATCTGAGTAGCTCAGTTCTCTCAGCATCTGCCCTGAAGTGGCCCTTCCAACATCACCTTAAAAAAAATTAAAAAGGGGGAAAAAAAAAGCAAACACTGTTTTCCCAGAGTATTGGTGGGATCTTTCAGCTGAAAGGGCCAACTGACTGGTTGTAAAATGTTGATGTTTAATTTCAGTGTAGAATAAAACCCACCCCGCTCCACCTTCCACAAAAGCTTCAGGAAAATGCTTCAAGACCAGTGTTTGCTGCTAGCAAAAGGCTCATTGCATGTAACCTCCCAGGGGAGGTCTCACAAGAAAAAAGGCTCTCCAAGACAAAGATCTCTTCCAACCAGCTGGAAAACAACATGCCTTCATTAATTTACTCAAGATACTGGGACTTCTGCAGAGCTGTGTTACAGATTTGTGCAATACACCATCCTGCAGGCCTCTGGTTCTAAGGAAAATATGAAAGAAGGGATGAGTGGGAGAAGAAGCCTACAAAAGAGAATTCTGGTTTCTCGTCTTGCATCTTGCACCCTTGTTTGGGCAGCTCAGGGGAGATCAGGACTCCCCAGCATTGTACACCTGCTGTATCCGGGGCTAAGTGAGCACCCAACTGCTTCATTTTATTACAAATCTCCCCTTTTCAGAGGTGCTCCTGTCACTTCCTCACTGTCCACCACAGGCAGCCTCCAGCACACAGAGGTTGTCCCTCTCCAGATCAGCTCCTGGTCCTGATGACAGAGAACAAAAGGTGCTCAGTGTTCACAGCCAAGAACAGAGCCCAGGAGCCCTGGTTGGTGATCAAAGCCTTTATCTCCCCCACATGCTTGCTATCAACAACTGACAGCAGGTGGTCAGATCCAGGGCTGAAAGCAGACTTGCACCTGAACACGTTTGCCTACCACAACAGAGTTGACTTTTCCTCCTTAGCACAAGTCTAATCTAGACCACTACTGAAAAAACTCAGTCATCTCCAAGGACCACAGGAAAAATAAGTGCTGCTAACAAACTGTTTGATCAGTAAAGAAAAGGACTTAGTACCTCTAGGATGATTGGAAAGAAAAGTGGAATGTAAAAATGAATTGTGACAGAAGGGGAGCTTGGCAAGGACTCCATGCCAGCTGAGCAGCTTCAACATCTGGGAGCCATGAGTGCCTCAGATCAGAGACTGTCAGACATGCTCTCAACACCACAAAGTGTTTCAAAGGAAAGGGTAAGGTGGGGGCAAGGCTGCATTTACTGGCAACATGCAGACATGTGCTGACAGAGGGGCCAGGAAACCAAGGCAGTGGGAGAGGCCACCAGTCATGGCTCAGCAGGCAGGTAGGGAGCTCTCACAGCACATCATCCACCTCCATCAGGGCCTCAGCACAGCCAGGTTTGCTGCCAGGAGTCAGCAGTGACCATCTGTACTGCTACAGAGCTGCTCTCCTCAACCTACACCAAACCACAGTCCTTCCCCAGAGCCAGGAATGCTGCAGCTTAAGTTCCCTACTCACCAACACCTTGAAAAATAAGTAGGAAAACATTCTATCATCAGTTTTTCCTTTGTTGCTGTATTGGACTTCGCTATTGCCGGTTTCTTGCTTCTCACCAACATCCTGGAAACAGCAGATACTGAACAGACAGAGCCAGCACCAGGGTAAGAAAGGGCCTAACACAGCCATAGGCCTCCTTGAAAGACAGAGGGCAACAACCAGGAGGATAAGCTACAAGTATTTTAACTTCCACATGCACAAACATCACATTAGGAACTACTCTGAAAGCAAGAAAAAAGAATTCCCCAACTTTTTATGCTCTTTAAAAACTGCAAACACTTCCAAGACAGGGAAAGGTGAGTGGAGGGTCAGTCAAACACCAAAAACCCTGAGCAACTTTAGCAACACATACCTTTTGGCACACAAATTACCTCCCCAGACAGCTTCTGCAAGGCCTAAGCAGCTTAGAAAGCTTGTGAAGATTGAGAAAATTTGAAGTGACAGTGAATTATGATGCTCTGAATCAGGTCAACCTTTTCTAGTGTGGCTATTGCTGTAATCCCAGACTTTGGCTTTGCCTGCAGCCCATCACTGAAGCCTTCCATCAGGCTGCTTGTTTACCTGCAAGGAAAGATGGCTTTGGGATCAAATGTTAGTTTAGACTTCATACAGACTCCCACCCCAAATCCACTACTTGTTTCCTGTTGTCATCCCACACCTTCACTTGCACAGGCAGGCTGTAAATATGTTAGCAACCTACACCATCCTTGCTCAGTTATGACAAGGGCCATTAAAAAAGAAATAGAAGTTATGAATGCATCCAAAAATCTCTCCCTTCCTCCCCATTCTGCCCTAGGCTTGTGTTTTAGGGGTTTTTTCCCCCCCACCCTTTCCTGGGAAACACGATGAAGGAAGGTGGAGTGGCTCAGGCTATGTACAAATATTCAGTCTCTTAGCAATAAATGGATCTCAGTCAGTTCTATTATCCATCTGGCTGTGGCTCCTATTATCTGCTGTGAATTGTAGCAGCGATCTCTGGAACAGCATTCAGGCACCATCATTACTTGCACACCCTCCAAAGACTGCACTGTAACAAGGCATGCTGGATAATACTTGCCATTAGAAGAGGGAACATAAAGGCTTCAAGCTATGACTAACACAGTAAAAGGCTCTGCATGGGGCTTTTACATTCATTGACCAGGGTTTGTTATTAAAGAAAATTCTAGGTTCAAAACCTAGACCTGCATTTCATACAGCACATCAGCTGACTTACACAAAAAGGTGATTTCATCCTGTTCTTGCTCAGTCCCCCACTCCCCTCAGCTAAATCCTCATGGAAGGCTGCATCTGGAGAGAGGGGAAGGCACAGCATAGGACTGCCTGGAGCTCACAGTCCCCAAATGGCGACCATAAGCCCAAAGCAGTGAATTTGTCCAGCTCAAAGTGCCTGGGAGCCTGCAAGGCACCACAAATGCGAGCACCACAGGGAGCATCCAGCAATTCAGAGCTGAAAGCCTCCAAAGCAGCACTCACATGGCTCCTTGTTAGGAACAGGAGTTTTGGGATCCAAACCCACATCTTACTTCCTCGCATTTTTCACAAGCCCTTCCATTTGTTTGAGGCCCATCTGAAAAGCCTAGATTGAAATCCAATATCCTCCCCCAGGGTAGGATGAGGGTTTTAAGAGAAAAAACCTCTTAGGTCTCCCTCCCATAGCCAGCAAGGCAAGGCCACAAATATGAGCTCCACCAAAACTCATTTTCTTATGGGTTTCTACCTGGCAATGGATTGGTTTCAGCTTCCTGGGCAAGGACAGAGGCGTTCCTGAAACTAGAATATTTCAGAACCTCCCTCTCCTGCACAGCTTCCCTAATGCTTTTCTCACTTGGACATCTATTTCACAGCAGGGCTTAATATCTGACTATTACCCGTCATTCAGCATGGCTGAAAAATTAGTCATCAACCTAAAAAGTTATTAAGAAACACTTGATACTATGATTGCTTTCCTGTGGAATGAAGCAAAGGGAAGAGGTAGGGGAGGGAAGGTGGGTGAAACCTTGCACTTACAGTCGGGAAGGCTTTCCCAGCACAGGAACAGGTCTCCTGGGGAACCTCAGCCCACAGGAGAGCACCCAAGATCCCAGCTTGGCACAGCCCCTCCACCACTGATAGCCCAGAGGCAGCTGGCAGAGGCTGCCTTAAGTAGAGCTGCTGCTCCCCGGCAGCACCACCCATGGCTAATGTGCTCCAGATGAAAGTCATTCTTCAGCCAAAATTGCTCCCAGGCCTCAGCTGGGAAACACAGCCCTTCTCCCTGCTCTGCCCTTGGACATTTGGGTCTAGGAGCAGGGCTGGCCACTCTTCCATCCATGCACAGAGCAGCTCAGGGATGGGGACAGCACCCAGCTCTGGAGCATCGTGCCATGCGTTGTGGAGCCCAGGGAAAGATAGAGGAGATGAGGGAAGGAGCACAAGATGAGCTCCACAGGGCTCACTCATGCCAGGGACTTGCAGCTGCTGTCACCAGCAACACCTCTTATCATATCTGTGTGTACCCCTGGGCATTGCTTAGGCAGAGTGGCCCAGTGCTGTTTTCCTGCATCCTCAGATGGCTTCTGGCCACCCCAAACTGCTGTCACAGGCCACCCTCTGCTCTTGCCACCACTCCTACCCAGTGTCCCAGGAGCTCCTCCCGTTCTGCAGATGATGTGATGTGCAAGCCTGAGCTGGAGACAGCAAATGGCACTAGAAAAAGGGAAAAGTTATAATGGGAAGATAAGGGCTGGGAGCACTGAAAAAGGGCATGGGATTGATCAGAACCACAAAGAGCAGGGAAGAACAGAGTATCACACCTCTTCATGGCAGTTTTCACACAATGCAGAGTCGAACTCAAGGAATCTCAGGCTGGAGGAAGAAGTAACCTGTTGAGGAAAAACAAGAACCAAGAGCCTGTAAAAACATGGCATCTCCTTAGGCAAGACTTATTGTGAGGCAGAGCTGAGCCATTGTATGTACCCGCTCAACCCCACCGCCCTGAGAAGGCATTTGCTAGGAAGGGGGATGCCACTGGCTAAGAGTGCTCGTGCCCACAGCAGGGCTGGCTGGAACGGGCAGTCTGAAAAGCTGCATTTTAAGTGGCTTTCTGTCAGGCAGAGCCAAATATTTGTGAGGATGTTTTGAGAAGAAAAAAATAAAAAAAGACTCCTCCTATTTTTATGCTCATAAAAACATATTTGATTTGTATACAGTTTATATGCTTCATAAAAGTGCTAATTACTCTCCCAAATAGAGGAGAAACAGAACAAGGTTTTTTGTGCATCCCAGCCTTCCTGTTGCCTTCCCCTTTATACTTTTATGACGCAGCATTTATTTAAGTCGGAATTGTGCCCGGCTTATTCCGCCTTTCGCACGGCGCATCCTCACCTCTCTTCCCTCTCATAACAAAAATAATAATAACTTGCAAATTTATGTCAGTGGAAATTTGGAAAAACATTCTGAAGGGAAAGAACAGTCTCCAAACATAAAGCACACAAGTACTCCAACACTGCCCCCCCTCTCCCCCACCCTTTCCACAACTTTTTCCTTTGGTGCATACATTTTTCCAAGGTCACCTCGGAGGCTTTTCCTAGTTGGCTATTAAAACAAAAAAAACCTCTGCCTGCCCCAAGAAGCACATGAAGCCATCACTGTGGCTTGGACTGTTTCCCTGTGTATGGATGCCATGGGAGAAGCAGCAGGGTGGTGGGGGGGGTGAGCTGATATTTTTCCAAGACTTTTTCTCTCACCAGAGGAGGATGAAGATGGAGTGATGAGTGAGGTTCCATTTGTCTGGCAGCATGAGTCACTCAGCAGCAGTTTCCGACACACACTTTTTTTTCTTTTTTTCTTTCCATTACAGAATTTGGTGTCATTTATTCCTTCCTCCTTCTCAAGTTAAAAAAATAATAATAAATCCTGCTACTGTTATGTCTAATTTATTCTGGGAACTTGTCTGAGGGCCCACCAAACCTGGGGGGGAAGGGTGATTTGAAACACAATCCAAAATATAATCGGCTCTGGAAGCTTTTAAAGAGACTCCTTTAAGGCTGTGCCAACCTTAAAGAAGGAAAATACTTCCACTAAATCCCTCCCACCATGAATGGGATCCTGTATGTCTGAGGCTTTTTATTGGCTGGGTGGTTTTGGGTTGTTGGTTGGTTGTTTTTTTATATCAAAGATGTTACTCTTTCAAATAGGATCTGAGCTCTGTGGCTTTTCGGCAGGCAGTGAATTCTTGCTCCTCAGGCATGCAGTGATCTGACACAGCCCTCCTCCACGCTGGGTTGGGTTCTCATGCTAAGTTCTGGCTCCTGGAGCTTGAGTTGTTGTTTTCTTTTCTGGAAGCTGTTTTTTCCCCCTCTTCACCCTTTAAAAGCAAAACTAAACAGAACTAAGCCGTTAAAAAAAAAAAAAAAAAAAAAAGCCTCTCAGGGCCCAGAAACCCAGCTTGACCTCCTTACTCCTGACATATCAAAATATTCCCACTGTCTGCAGGCAAGGGTTGGTGCTGCCTGTGCTACCTCCACCAGCTCCTCTGCATCCAGCCAGCACCAGGGGTGAGGCAGGAGAAGACCCCATCAGCAGGCAGAGAACATGAACAAGACATCACAGTTGTAGTCAAGACCACTCAATCAATGGGGTTAGGAATAATGTGTGAGCATACCCAGGCTTCCTCTTATTTCCCCACAAAAGTAACCCCCTTAGGTCTTGCTCCAGGTCCCAAACTGACCAAACCCAAGCTGTCCCCCTGCTGTGACTCCCCTGTGTGACAGAGCTGGGCAGGCTTTAAATGGGGACAATGCCTATCCCAATGCTAAACCTGTCCCTTGCATTACCAGAGAGCAGGGATGATTGCAGAGCCTAAGTTTAATTCTTTTGATGGAAGAGTATCTAGGGGAGTAATGGAAACACTGCTATATATTATCTAGAGCTGGAGGCCCTGCTGCCCTATAGTTCTTTTCTTCCAGCTACATGTACATCCAGATCTGGAAATGCATACCTGTGTAATTTCTGTTTTACAGAGAACAGAATGAATTCAGCCCCACAGCTTGTGTGTGACCTTATCATGGTTGTTTATTCTGTCAGATGCCACATTTAACCTCTGCTCCTCTGCCCGAGTCTCAGCCCTACCAGTCTACCCTGTGCTGAGGGGGTAAAAGGAAAACTTGGCACCAGGGGAAAGCAGTGCTCTGGAGCAGAAACCTCCTTCCTGAGCTCAAAAGGCAGAGGGAAAAGGCTGCAGGGAAAATCACTGGGTGTTTGGTTGGAGTGAACCCCATTTTGTCTGAATGCATACATAGGGTCCTTTCTCCATTGACTAGGAGGTCAAGGACCTCAAGGCATCCTGCCCACAACAGCCTCATTCTTTATATGCCATGAGCAACTTCTCTTCTGCATTTCAAGTTCTTTTCTAGTGCAATCTCACCCAAAACCAGTAAGGCCGTCCCTGCACCAGCAACTCTACTTCTAACACAGACTGGAAGGCCAGAGAGGAATTCTAGCACCCCGGGAGCATCTCCTGTTTAATTAACATGCTTCAGATAGGGGACAGCTGCAGTTCAAACGTTTCATTGCCCTTGCTCCTCCTTCCCCTGGAGGAGGGTGTGCTCTTGGACTGCCCCAGCACCAAGCTGCACATGGCTGCAGCAGAAGCAAGTGGCCATGTCCAGCTCTCTCCTCTCTGGGCACCGGGTGACTCTGGAAAGCTCAGTCTTCTGCCTGCCCGCAGCTCAGCACGGCCCAGGTGGCCGTGTGTCCTCAGCCAGGCCTCGAGCCAGGCTGGCCACCCTGTTTTCTGCTTGGCCACTCTTAAAACAGTCAGCTGTTTGGGCCTGCAAAGCGTCCTGGAGACCCCACAAGAAATACTCCCCCTCAGTTCTGATTTCCTGTTTAAAATGACATTTTGGGATGTGCTTCCAAGCCAGTGTTTAATCCTTTTACTCTGTCACATTGATTTTGAATCATTCTAGTTTAAGTGTTATGAGTACCAAGACAAATATTTTTTATGAGTCTCAAACCACAAGTATCTTTTTTGACCTTATTTTTAATTTCATCACAAATAATTCCAAATTTAGCTTGACAGGATTCATCTTCCACAAGGTACCAAAGGCTGCCTGATTAAGACCTAGCTTCATGAAAGCAGCTATTAAATGAAATTTCAAGGCAACTCTGAAAGGAATAGGTTCAGACCCGTGACCCCACATTAAAATAGGTGCATAACCCCCTCTGGGAAAGCAACACAAACTGTTCTGTAAGAAAATTGTGCTCATGCAGCTTTACTTTCCTTATGCATTAGGTTTCAGTAGCTGCTGAAACATGACTGGCATTTCCCAAACACAGGCAAAGATTATTTATTAACAGAAATTGGAGTCCCCTCCCTGAACAGCCAGAGGGTCCTCAGTCTAGGGCACAACCCGAGAGAAATCCAGAGTATGGAGGCACTGTGGACTCTGAGCACCAGCTCAGCCATCTACAGATCTGTGGCTCCTTGCAGCTCAAGACAAGTTCAGTGGAAACTGAACAGTCAAGTCTCTATGCACAGGAACACCATGGCATTTTCTATAAAGGCAGCTTGCAGCAGAAAACTCAGTGTGTTTTTCTTCCCCCTTTTGGCCAGCATGACCCAGCAGAATGTGTTTGCTGAATCTGTGAGGGAACCCAATTTAAACATTGTAAGTTAAAGGAAAGAAAAATAAGTCAACCTCACATCAGGTTTTTTGAGCCAAACCTCACCATATAGACATGTGCAATTATGGAATTTCCTGAAATGCAGTTTTGCTAGAAAGAGAAGTGGATAAAGGTTACATGGGACTCTGAAGAGCCTCATGAAAGGATACAGAATCATAACAAAATGACCCACAGAGTGGGGAAAGAAAACCACAATAGCCAGTTTCAGGTGGCAATCAAAGTCTGAGCTATCAAATACATATGATAAAGGAGGTATCCACAAGCAATATGTGCCAACATGGGGTTTTAAAGCACTGAAGGTACCTGGAGGCAGTGGGCTCTGTGTGCCTCGGTGTAGATTGGTGTTGCTGGCATGAACCTGCTTATTTATTCCTAAGAAAAAAATATGTTCTTTTAAAACAGTGTTTTCTAATATAAATTTCTTTGGCCTTCTCCTAAAATGTCAGCACTTCTGGTCAACTGCTCAATATTATCAACAGACAGCTGGAACCTCTCCCAGCACAGAGCCCACATCTCATCCCCCACAAGGCCCTGGGTCAGGCAAGGTTTCTTCAGCCTTCATTGCATTCCAATGTGCTCACTCACACAGGTTTGTGACCTTTTGAAGGGTCGTGTTTTTCTTTTTTCTTTTTTTTTGTCCTGATCCTTGCAAACCCTAATTATGAATCCAAGGTCGTTATCAGTGATGTCAATTATGCAATGGCTGAGCAGCTGCTCCCCCTGTTGCTGGCCTAATAGTGCCATGTTGAAGGAGACAGCAGAATTTCTTGTGCCATTTAAAATTTGCTATATCATGAGTTTCCTTTCAATTGCAAAAGCAGAAAAACAGCTTGAGTACTTTTCCTCCTACATCTTTACTTCAAGCTGCTTTTACAGTCCTCAGTACATCTTTCAGCATCTCATGCCTTAAATACATATCCCAAGGGTAATAAAGAGGAATTTAAAAAGACCAATTTTTCACAGATGGTACCCAAAGTCATCTGTGAACACAATGGTAGCAACTGCTTTAAAATAAACTCCACTGGAGAATTCTGGCTATGGCAGTACAGGGCAAGTGGCCGTTCACATGTTACAAAGTGCTGTACTGGGTACTAAAATATAACTGCTGCAGGGTGAGAACATGGAGGCAGCTCAGTAGAGAAGAGCAGTGTTTAGCACACCACTGAAATGAAAGGGGGCTGCCTTTCTTCACCTTCATAGATTTTATAACAGTTTAGATAACTAGAAGGAGGTAGCCCCAACAGCAAACTATCAGTTATCTGTGATTTCCTCCTCTGTGTGCAGGGTGAGGAGTGTGGTGTGCCACATCCCACCTCGTAGGAAGTGTTAACAAGCACTTGCTTTTTCATGGCAGGCGTCTAGCAGCAAATATCAAGAGACCCAACTCGTCACCTTTCACACATATTGAGTATTTTTCCCTTCTTCATCTTGGAAGATGAAAGAATGTGTCTGGATTCACACAGAGTGGCCTCCTCTGTGACTTGCCCTGCAATGTCACAAACACCAGCACCAGTGGGAAACACCCATTTGCCAAATCTGAAGTTTGGCTTTAGAAGACACCTATTTCAGTGCCTCTTTTATATAAAGCAATGCTAACAGGATGTTGTACAGAGGAACACAGCTGTCTTTTAGTCTGCACATCAACTGTTCATAAATGGGTATCTCTGTTACTGAGGAGCTACTGGCCTCCTCTTCCTCTCATCTCTTTACTTCCCATTCCCAATTTCTACCTTGCAATACTTGTACTGGAGCCAGACCAAAGCTGAGCTCTTCCTTGCTGAGTATTAATCCCAACAAGGAAAACCAATGGTCCAATTTATCATCTTGTTGATGCTCACAGAATCCTATCTCTGTCCCAGTGTTTGCTCTGCCCCTTCTTATTGCATTAACAAGATTGGGAAGCAAATCAAAAAACCCTGCCATTGTCAGTGCAGCCAGAAGCTATGACTCAGAATACACAGAGCCTGCAGATCTGGTGAGTAAGATGGAGCTTTTTCTCCCCACACCCCACACTTTTTTTTTAAAAAATAATCTCTTTAGAAAATAGAGAGACTTCAAAGAATTTGACTCTTTCTCAAAATTACTGTATGATTAAGGATTTCTGGTGGAGCCACCTTTTCAGCTAACTCCAGTGATAGGTGAGGTTTTCCAGGCTGCCAGCTTTGCAGGGTGTAAGCAGCTCCAGAAGCTGAAACACTTCCTGATGATGCCCTTAGGGTTTGTGCATCTGGGCTTTAACCATGCAAGATCCAGAATTCTCAGTGCCTTCAGACTTTGAGAACTTCCTGCTTAGGCCAGGAGGCTGCTGTCAAAACAGACTTCTTTACTGAGTGACTCAGTGCTGCTTTCAGTCCTTGCCAGAAGCCAAGTACAGAGGCACGAGGAAAACAAACACAAGTTACTGAAGCATTTCAGAGTTTTCAGAAAAGTTTGGTTCATCTTTAATTCCAGTAAAGCTCAGAGAAGGACGAAGCAGAGAAATATTTCCTAACCAAATTCCTTATGCAAAGGCTCTTAGTAGACAACACGTGTAAATTTTACAACAGTTTTGCATTCCTAGTCAGGACTCACAAGGTTCCATGTCTGGAATAGGCACTTACAGAACTCATGGAAAAATGCCCTAAAGATACCAGTTTAAGTTTTGCTCTCAGCTCTAATCCCACAGCCAACCAACTTCCTGGGAACTGCATGGGTTTCAGAGCAGAATTTAGCCCGATTTTTTTTCCCTTTTTTTTTTTTTTTTTTCTTCCCCTGTTGTTTTTGAAGCGGTATAATCACTTTATGGAAGAGCCTGGCAGACACCAAAGGCTGCATGCACACAAGCATGCTTGCTGGGAACTCTCCCCCAGGAATGCTCAGCTTGGATCTGGCCAGCTTTTCATCTAATTCAAACAGTAGAATAGCAGTTTCTGAAAACAAAATAGTCCAAATATATTTAAGTGTGAAAACCAAAGCTATATTTGCCTAAAATTGGAGAAAAAAAAAAATTAAACCCCAGATATGCTCCAAAAAACACTTCCATGCCAAAGCCCATCTTGGATCTGCATTCACACACTCCTTCGTGGGTTGTTTGTGATTAACATCAGTTTGGCACTGAAGAAAAGGAATCAATGGGTGCTTTATCAGCTTCTTCCCTTCTGCCTCCCTCCAGAAAAAGTCCCATTGCCCAAAGTAGGACACCAAAGCAGTAACAGCCACCAGCATCACCCCAAGCTTATGATAATGCCACAATGGCATGAAAAAAAAACAACAAAAATTTTGACTTGCCACGTAAAAAAAATTCATTTAACCTAATCTGGGCCAAAGAGCACTGAAATATCTTCTTCATGACAACATAGTAAATTCTTGACATTGCTGAACAGCAGAGGGTAGTTCAAGTCCCTGAGACTACAATTATATTAACTTTAACCTTCTAAAATTTCTTTGAAATGTAACTGTCTACCTCATGGGGCTTGTGACTCTGATTTGGAACAATTTAGCCAACCTACTCTTTATTTTTGAACATGCATTTCCTATACATGTACACACACAAACTCAAATCCATCCTAACGAGATTCCCCTAGTCTTCAAACTTAGCAGGGAAGCTACACAACCATAAATGGAGCTCCAGCCTACAAACCCATCAGGAGCCCAGGCTGAGCTGGCCACAGCTACAGCACCAATGGCCACAGCTGAGCCCAGGGTCCAGACAGGGGCTCAGCCCTCCTCCCATCAAGCCACCAGCTCCAGAACATCCCTTGGCACACACAGCTGCAAGGAAAGGTGACTATTGCTCCTCCACACATTTATCTTGATCAGTAGTCTATCTGCAGGCTGGCTAATCCCAACGGACTGTAACCACAGATAATGGACCTTAATAACAACCTGGTGTGTTAGAGCAGTGCAGCAAATCTCAGATGCTGTTTTCTTTCATCTTTACAGTTCTTCAGAGTGAATAAAAGACATTTATTTCCCCCTTGTAATTAAAAAAATTCAAAGTGTCTTATTAATCAAACTGGTTAATGAAGCAACTTGCAAGTTCTCTGAAAAATTCACATGGCATGCCAAGTCCAAGGCTTACAAATTTAGAGAATTCATTAGACTATCTTCCTTGCACAGGACAAGAGGAGTTAACTCTGGCTTTTTAGACAAAATAGAGCCTCTGATTCATCACTGCACCAAATGACTAGCACAGTAAGACCAATTTAGGCAGTTTCTAACAGACTACAGAACTCAAACCAGTCAACAAAATTAGACCAAAAACCTGTGCTTCAGGGGAGATTCTGACCCAGCTATAAATCATCAACTGCAGGTTCTTCAGCTGTTGTTTGTAAGGTCACACTCCCCTCTTCAAACTCACTGGAGATCCAGAAGACAACTTCAGTGCGTTCTTCCAGTTAAACAGCTCGTTTGGATCTAATACGGTGTTTATTGACTCCTGGGCCTGTATTGATTCTGAATAGGCTACAGCTGAGGTTTAGTAAATGCCTTGGAGATAAATCAGCATGCAGGTAATAAACTGCAGATCACATAAGCAAACATTACTTAATTATATTCCTATTAATATATTGAGTCTGTAATGAATTTTTGAGGCATTTAATTATCAATTTGACAAGATAATCTAGGGGTAGTTAATGATGGACCAGGAAATTGTTAAAAAAACACAGACACTTAATAAGTCTCCTAACTGACACTGAATTAACTTGCTTTAGCTGTCTGGTTAAATAGACAGCAGTTAATTATAGAGTGCTTAGGCAGTCTCACAATTTTAATATATGACCCTCTTTGCTGTGCAGCAACCATACAGCAGGGGACACGGAGTTTTCTCCATGTATCTCCTCCTGATAGCTGAATTATTGGCTGCTGTAACCACTTTTGCCTTCAGTAAGGTTCAGCAGTTAAGCCTTTATCATTTACAAATACAATGGACTGTTCCCTCTCTTTGATGATCAGAAATCATTGTGTGTTTTAGTCCCTCCAGGATTAACAAGAAAAAGGGAATTTCTCACTCCTAGGAGGGGTAACAGTTTGGAAATGGAAGCAGCCACCTTGAGGCTCCACGTGGTCCCTGGCCAGGCAGACACCAGCTAGATACCCTGGCTAGCCATGGATGCCTGAGCTTTGCTGTCTACATATTCATGTACATCCAAGAAATGCTCTACCCAGTGCAGAAGTGCAGCTCCTTATTTGGATAAAATCCGACACTTCACTGCAACAACGGGATCAGTGCTGACTCATACAAGGATGATCACTTTGCCATAGTGTTTTGGGTCCATAAAAAAAAATAAATAAATAAAGGGAACTGAGCCAGCCAAGGCAGCACCAGAGACAAGCATGAACAGTTCATCCCAGAGGTTAACAAATAAGGGTAACAAGTAGTAATAGCTGTGACACCTTCTCTAGGACTAGCCTCAAGCTACACTGAGGAAATGCAGCTTCCTCGAGCTGGGGAAGTGGTGGCACTAGCTGGTTTGAAATGTAAAACACTGCTGATAATCCCGGGCTGCGCATGAATAAAACATTGAAGATCCTTAATCAACTGGAGAAAACACCCTTCTTTAAGAAAAAGACATTTCAGGAAGTAGAAGCAGTGTTGTTTGGCTCCAGGAGTTCAGAGGCCCAGAGTCATCAGTCTCTCCTATCATTAGCTTCAAGAGAAATTTTCAAGTCCTGGATCTTTTAATTTGTTTACTTTGGGGAGCCTTTAAGAATGAAGCCTTTTTCCACAGTAATTCTGCAGCCTAAAAGATCTTTCTCCAAAAATAAATAAAAATATTCATGCAATAGCACAAATCCAGGAAGAAGGGCTTAAAAAAGCCACCAAATGTTTTTGCTACTGGAAAACTTGAGCAGAAGCCCCAGGGACCCTTCCTCAGCCAGACATTTGCACGACAGTACAATGAAACCAGCAACATCATTCTGTTCCCTTAGCAGCTGCAGTGGTGTTAAGTAGCAGGGTTAGTGGGCAGAGTTCTTCCATCACAGCCTCCTGAAGATAAAAATTCAGTGGAGACAGCCCTCAGTCTGGGAACTAAGGAGTCCTTGTGAAACCTGTGTCTCTAGCTGCTTTATTTAAGTCATGTCATGTTCTGCCACAGCTAGGCCAAGAAAGACTGAACAGGGTTGTTTCAAGGCACAGTTCCCAAGGCACCATTCTCCAGCTTCATCCAAGTAAGAAAAATAGAAGTTTTTCTCACCTCTGGTTGAGGGCAGCTTGGACACCTGAAGAGGCTCTGATTGCTGCTGAGGACACCCGTCTTCAGCTTGAGCAGAGCTGCCTAAGTGGTCCTGCAGGCCTGTTCTGCCCAAGGAAGGCACGAAAAGCCATCAGGAAACCTTGCCACCTCCAAAGAATTGCTTCCCACATGTTTATCAGTGACACGGAGAGAGGGAAAGGATCATGTCCTGGCCTCTTGCCCAGCTCCCCCAGAATCAGCACTGATTTGTCATCTCCTGAGCAGTGACCTCCCTTCAAGAGGCACCGGGTCATTTTAGGGCAGATCACCATTAGATCAAACATCTACACCGAGTCTCCTCTGAGAGAGGGAGCAGTAGCTGAGGTTGAAAGGAATTCACAGCCCTTCAGCTTGTGCTGCAGGTGAGACCATGGCAAATTCACAGACCATTCCCTCAGGGCAGAGAGGGGAAGCAGAGCTGAGTTTAACCCCTTGCTCTCTGAAAGAGAAGGCAGTGCTTTCCCTGCACTGATACCAAGCCAGTGAAGTCACTGCCAGGGCTGTGCTCTGCGGGATGCTTGCTCATGCCCAGTTGTTTTGGGCTTTCCAGTAGAGAAACTATTTTGCCAGAGGTGTTGTCAGATTTACCACCAGCTCTGCATGTGGAACTCAGCACATGCATCACCAACATGCTGTGCTAAGTCATAAAAGCCACTTTTGGTCCCAGCACCCCTTGGGATGTCTAGAAACAGGCATAGCCTATGGTGTTTTTGGATGGGCTGGTGATGGAGTTGTTGGCCATGGCATGCAGCTGTGCTCTGGCCTGGGAGGTCAGATCATGGCCCTCAGGATCCTTGGTCAGTGCTGCTGTGGTCCAGAGCCAACTGAGAGTTGATGTCCTGCTCTCCAAGACTTTTGCTTCCTCTGACCTGTAGGCTTCCTTTCTGTGATTTCTGCTCAGAATAGGAAAAACTGTCCCATTTCCTCAGGGCAGGCAGCTGCTGTGCCCTGCTGGGGCTGCAGGTGGGTCCACCAGCCATTCACCTCTCCCCCCCCAAGGATAGATGAGCGCTCCTGCCCCTGCACATCCCTCCTCCTCTTGCACAGATGGTTGCCGGGGTTTCTCTTTGGCTGCTGCTGTTGGGCCCAGCTGCAGGAGGGCTCTGCTCCAACACAGGCTCAGCTGGGCAAGCACAATGGGAAAACAAAGGCCCTCTCGCTGGGGAGCGAAGCCTTTTCAGCCCCGTTTCCTTTTCCGATGCTTTCATTTTCTCCAAGTGAAATGCTGCTGAAAGGAGGACACTGTGGCTGTCCCTGCTGCCATAGGCATGGGGCTTGCATGTCACTGGCTGCTGCTTCATGTGGGTCAGGGATTTCAAAGGGGCCTTCACTCAGCTCCTCCCACAGAGATAACATTTCTTCTAAACAGCTTTACCCAAGCAATCTGTAGAGACCTGTTATCACTCTACCTTAGAAACATCTGGCTTTACCTGGCCCGTGTCCCTACAGCTGATCCCAGAAGAGGTGCTGGACATCCTAGAGAAAGTGCAAGTGAGACAGCCTAGCAGGGGCTTCTTAATTTTAAGCATTTGCTCTGCAGTTTTGAAGGCACCCAGAAAACCAACCACGCACTTGGGAAGTCAGGAGGAACTGGGGTAGCTCGTGCTTTGGCAATTACCGTGTGGGGCTGGAAAGAGGAGGAGGGAATGGAGTGGCTTAATTTATAGCATGGCTCTACTGCCACTGCCCGTGACAACGAGGGACTAGGGGAATGTTTCGTGTTGGATGAGAGGGAGGCTGCATTCCTTTAATACCTTTTTGGGCAGGTGGCAAAGTTATACTTGCCGGGCGAGGGAGAAGGTGTTAATCTGCGCATTTGCTAAGGAAGGAGCTAACATTCCCTGACTTCAGAAGAACCTTTAGGTTAAACCCCGGGGAGCTGAACCCCGAGCGGGAGATGCCCCGGAGCTGGGTTCCTCGGGACCCCTGCGGCTCCGGCGCGTCCCCGCCGTGCCCGGGCTGCGCTGCGCGGGCCGGCCGGCAGAGGGCAGTGGCGGAGCGGCATTGCGGGCCCGGCCCCGGCGCGCTCCCGGGATGCGGCTCGTCCCCCCTGGAGCCACCGCGCTTCCCAAAGCGGCACCTGCCCGGCCCAGCCCCGCAGCTCCCGCGGCTTGGAAAAGTCCCTGAGGGCTCTCACCATCAGGGCACCAGCTACAGGAGTGAGCGGTGGGGTCCTTGGCCAGCCCAGCCAAATCTCTCCTAAGGGTGGATCTCTTCTAGAGGACAGGGATGGAAGTAAGACACCTCTGAGGAAGGAGTCTGGCAATGTGCACCTCTCTTCCACTCTCCCATCCACCCACTAGCCTGCATCTTGCGACCTGCACACTGAACAGCCACCCACGGTTGGGGGAGATGGGGGTTTCTGGAGGTGGAGCACCATCCCTCTGCCCCTTGGCTGACTCTGGCCGGGACCCCTGTTTCTGGGGGACCCACCCTCTTGCAGCCTGCAGAGCCCTCACTCCCTTGACGAGCAGGTTTGCTTTATTTCAAGTTTCACAAGGTGACATGGGCTGTGTTATTTGAGCTCAGGACCCTCCTTGGCCTGTTGACTGCTGTCTCCCACCGCTGCACCTCTTCCCAAGGAGGGGAACCAGCCAGCTCTGCCTGCAACCTGCAGCACCGACACAGGAAGGCAGCTCATGCCCGTGGCGTGGCCAGAAATACCATATGCAGCTGGGGATGGCAAAGAGGGGCACACAGGTCCGTGGGGCAATGGCAGCACCTGGTCCCAACTTGCACAGGAGAAAGCCCTGCCTTGGAGCCCCTCTAAACATGAACAGTGGGAGCAGCACGTCGCTGGAAGGGACTGGTTTGCTCCAGTAGCCTCTTTACAGGCACCGAGGGACAGCTGTTTGGGGACTGCTGGGTTTTTAAAAGGCCACTTAGAGCTTTAATATTGCGCTGGGAGAGAGGGAAAGGAGAAGGCGGGGGGGTCAGGGAGGGGTGGTTGCATTGATTGCTTAGGACTTAAAGCTGTAAACCTCTTCTTCCCTCTCTCATTGCTGGGACATTTTTATTGGCGAGATGAAGGGAGACAGAGCACAGCTCCACAACTTGCTCTTCTTCTAGAGGTTAATGACCCAGTTAGCAGCTCTTGGCTGCATTTCCCGACATTTTGCAGACATCAAGACCCGTCTCCCTGCCAAGTACATTCTGTTCCCTGGAGCTCGGCCAATGCATCTCAGATTACTATGTAATGCGACAAAGAGGGAGAGCTGGGGGTGAGGGTGGGGGCTGGAGGGGAGATACGGGAGCCGTTGGGGAGGGGGCAGGAGAGGGTGGGAGAAGGGGAAACACCACTTCTAAATTTAACAACTAAGATGGAAATGAAGCTCCCAAGTTGCTTATTTGCTGGATAAAAACGTGAATCCCAGGATGAATTGGAGTGATGCTTCTGGGAAACAGATGCAATCAGCAAATAATTCCCCCCTAGGGACTGTGCAGACCTGTGCTTCCTGGATCTGCTGACAGTCAAGCTATGTTTCTGGTGCCCTTGTGCCCAGGACAAACACTGCTGGGGAGCTGGGGCTGCTTTCCTGAATGACAGTCCGGTATCCCAAGAGGAGCAGGGGCTTAGACAGAAAAACGGGGAGTGAAGAAGATGAAGTTTATTTATCTTTTTGCACCCAGAGCAGAAGATGCTGCTCAGGCACCCTGTGCTTGCTAAGCTTGGCTGCTCCAAATCCAGACACTTTCACAGTAAAGGCAGGAAGGTGAGACCATGGGGAAGGCTCTCCAGGCTGTGGATGAACATGCTGCTTGCAGAGTGGCTGAGCTGCCAAACCTGTTGGTAGCTGGTGCCTGCCATTGCTAGAGACCAACCTGATCCCACACTCCACACATGCCCTCGAGCCTTTCCCCAGTGACCAGTCTGGTGTCCTCTCCCAAGCCATGCTGGGGTCTTCCCCTGCAGCTCTGAGGAGATCCCATGACCATTACATGCACCTATGATGCCCTTGGCCCTTGTAAACCTTTCCTCACAGACATCTTGTGCCATTTTCTGATTAAAACCACATTGTTTTCTAGTTGTTTCTTTGAATCAGAGACCCTCACATGTTGGCAGTGTTGAAAAGGTTGAAGGTTGAAGAAGTTTGGGGTGCTGACCTGAGAGGAGCTCTTACAATCCCTCTTCCCCCAGGCTGACATCTCTCTTACAGCCTTCCCATGCTATCTAGGTACAGTATCTCCTACTAATTCAGCTCTGGACATTTGGGAACCTTCTGTTCACAGCTGCTTTTTGAGCCTTCCAGCCAGACCTGCAGATCCATCCTGCCCTGGGCTGCTGCACCACTCTGATGATGTGCCACAAGCCTTTCTCCACTCAGGGTACAGTTTCTGGCACATGGTCATGCCAATTCTTCTTTCCCTTCCACCTTCCACACTTGTGTCAGCTCCACAGGGTCTGAGCTTATTGCTCATGGACATCCCAGCTGTGGGCACCTCTGCCCGAGCCCTGCACTGATGTAGGAGCTCATCCAGGCCCATTCCTGCTTGGACATAGCCATGCTCCCAATCCCAGCCCATTCCCTCTCCCATCCTGCTCCTGCCATATCTGCCTGCTCCCACGTTGTCTTTTTGGCCTCTGTGGGGCACAGGGTGTGTGGGGCCTCTTCTCCTGCTGCTGGCACACTCCTGTCTGAGCCTGCTGGCACAGCCCTCCTGCAAGGAAACGTGCTGGGAAATGAGCCCTGAGAGCCACCTCTGACCAAGGGGTGTGGGCAGGGTCAGGAGCAGCGGGTGAAGGTGGGACCCCCCCGAGCACAGCAGGAGGCCTGGGGAGAGCTCCGGGGAGGGGGCTGACCCTCACGAGGTGTCAGAGCCAGCTCACAGGGCCTGAGGTACCCCACAGCCAGGCCCATGGCAGCAGGGCTCCCAGCCCCGCTCTCTCTCCACGGCCTGCAAGGAGGGGCCAGGCAGGGTCTGCTCCCAGAGCCAAGAGAAAGGGCTGTTCCCCATCATTGCAGCGCAGTCAGGTTGTGAACCAGGCAGGAGATCTGCTCCTCCCTTCAGAGGTGGTTGCATGGAGCCAGGCTTCCAGGCAGCGCCCCAGGGCTCCCACCCTGCTCCCACAGGCTCAACAGCCCCTTTGTGCCACCCCTCAGGATGCTGCCTTGTGAAATGAGAAGAGAGGAAACACGAGAGGTCTGGCTCAACGGGGCTGCTTATCTCCCTGGAGCAGAGCCCTCCCTCCTCTTCAGGAATTATTTCCTTGAAAGACACAAACCAGCACAAAACTGCCTCTTGCTCAGCTCCATCTGCCACGCGGGGGCTGGGTGCCGGGAGGCCACTGTTGCTCACTGCATTTGCTAGACAGACATGGCTTTAGGAGGATTTTTCACTATGTGCAGCCTAAGAAAGAGATGAGTTGGGTTACCTGCACCAGGAGTTGCTCAGGAAAGTCCTAAGAAAAAAAAAAAAAAAAGTGTTTTAATGGAGAAGAACTTCCTCAAATACCACAGTAAATGCCAGCATCTAAAAATCTGGCACTGCATCACTTCACTGCTGAGCATCTGTCCTTGAGGCCAGCCCCACAGAGAGAAAGTGATCGGGGCCAAAGCATCCTCTAAAACACAAGCCTTGGCTAACCACAAACATGCAACTCTCCTGACTCCTAAGCCACATGTCGGCCTCCTCCAAAGGATGAGAAGGTCCAGACACAGTCCCGTGATGTAGCACAGCTGGGAGGAGGGCACAGGTTGCAGGAAGGAAGGAGCACCTCCTCCCCAAGAGGAGCTGGGTAGAGGCATGCTCTGAGTCTCAATTTTTCAGCAAAGTCATCCCAATCCTCTCTGTGTGGCTCATGTCCTTCCACAGCAGATGCCCAGTGTGGAGATGAGCCCACATCACCCACACTGGGCTTGATGCTGCACAAACCCAGCCTGCAGTGATGGTCCTGATTTTCAACTGCCCAGCAGAGCTGGTAGCAGCCAGCAACTCCCAGCCAGCAGAGAGGGCACAGGTGTGCAAATGGAGAAAAACCTGCCAGAGGCATCTCAGCATCTGGTACAATGCTAAGAAGACTTGGGTTGGGACAATTACAGTTTAAGTATTTCTATTACCAATGCCAGAAGAAGTGTTTGAGCCCTTTTCAGGGTAAATAATTACAGGTGGGTGACTGCTAAGTTCACATTGCTTTTTTTCCACCCTCCCCTTTCCCCACAGGTCTGTGCTGGGGTAGAAATCACGGCAGTAAATAAGCATCAAGGCCAACACACATAAAGACAGAGAAATGTTCCAGTCCTATTTGTGGGGCAGGGTGAGCCAGGCAAGCACCAGCTGGGCCCTCCATGTGACTTGTAGTAGGGAAGTAGGGACATGAGCAGGGAAGCTGATCCCAAAAGCTGAAACTTTTTGTTGTAGGAGACTAGCAAAGGCCTCATTTCTGTCTCAACTGTCTCTTGAATTAACCAACTCACCATCAGGCAGGTTTTGTGCAATAACTACAGCCAGTCCAGGCTCAATTCCTCACCTTTTGACATCACCCCAGATCCACCTGCCACAGGAAGAAGTAACCCAGGTCAAGCACAGCTCATTGGTCCTGTTTAGGCAGGGCAGAAAACAATAAGCTTAAAGTGTATCAAGGAGGATTCAATTTTGGCCTATCTCAAAATCTTTTAAATAACAAACAGAGTTAAGCATTACTGAAATCATTGCCTAGGGGGTCTGTGAGGTCTGTATCCTCAAATGCTTTCAGGAACAGGACAGAGGCAAACATCTGTCTGGGCTAGCTTGGGTCCAGCTGGTCCTATGTAGTGGCAGGCTATGGACCAATTGACCTCTTGTTATGTATCAGCCTTTCCCACCCCAATTTCCAGATGTGTTTGTTCAGCTCGTCCCTCACAAGCTGACCCCTCCCTGTGTGTTCACAGGATGTGTGGCACACTGCTGAGGCCTGATGCTGAGCAAGTTGGTCTGACTTGTGAAATCATATTTTCCTTGAAAGTGGGATGAGTTTTGAGACATACATAAATGTATAGAATAGCAGAGAATATTTATTAGGGTTGAAATTAACATTGATAGATTTGATTTTTGCTGATTAGGTAATTATGAGAACTAAAGGGGTAATCACCTTTTCGATGAGGAAATGAAACAATCATCCAAGCTAGACAAGTCCTGAGTTTCTAATTTGAGCAGGGAAAAAAAACCCACAAGCTACAGGTGAAGAGGAAAGAGCAGTATCTATGCCATACTGCCTTTCACTCTTGAAGCAGACATGGGCTGGAACTTTTCCCACCATGCTCATCTCAATTTTATCCATCCATATGCCTTAGGAGAAGGACTGAGGAGAGATGCAAGGGTTAGCCCACAAAAAGCAATGCAAGGTGCAGATTTTGGCTTAGTTCATACCCAGAGGAGGAAGAAGCCTTTCCTGCCCCTCTCCACCTCACCAGAAGTATGAACAGATCTGTCAAGTCACTGACAGCTGAACATGAGGCTCACAGGAGCAAGTCCTGCCTCACTCCCCCTCCCTTCCCTGGACCTGTCTCTTGCACACCTGCAGCCCCTCAGGGCCTCTGTCCCTCAGGGTGACCCCCAGACTGGTTCACTGGATGTTTGGGATCTCTCCAGGGCTCACATCTTGGTGCTCTGGGAATTCTTCCCCAGTCAGCAACATGGGAAAAGGCCACCATGTGCAGCTTCATACCCCATGACCAACAATTGCCACCCCTCGTTGCCTTGTGTGTGGCTTGGACACCCATACAAGTGCCATGATTCCTTGTCCCTGTTCCCACCTGTATCATCATGAAAGCCAGGGTGAAGGGACACTCTGGAAAGCCAGGTGCCATCAGTCCCTTAAAAACGAAACAAACAAAGGCCTTTTCTCAGCTGCAGTGCCATGAACAGAGCTTAGTCCCCCTGGCCGCTCCAGGATGTGGCTGAGATATATCAGGGAAGAGCAGCTGTCAGCATGGATATGCCTAAAATTAGCTCAAAGAGAAGGTTTCCTCCATTTATTTATTTATTTGCTCCTTAAAAGGCCCCTTCTTATTAGATGCAAATTCAGCACAAAAGCTTCAAGCCAGTACAAAGGCACTGCTAATATTTTTCAATTACACTGAGAGGAAGGTCACAGCACTTTGTGTTTGAATTTCTACTTGGGATAGAAGCTGTAGCAAAGAGGGGACTCTTTGGAAATTTGGCTGAAGGAATGTATTTGGAAGAGCTGCACCATGTGCAGCAGGTTCAGCTGGTGTGCTGGAGACCAGTATATAATTTATTATTTGTTTTAGGTGCCCCAGGAAGAAATCATGGAGAATGGGTCTCTAACCTTTATTTATCTCCTTTCAGATACACACACACTCTCTTCCAAGAGGTTTCCTATTACACATTGTGGCATCTGCTTTCATCTGTTTGCCAGTGTTTCCCTACCATCCATCTTTCCCACCCTCTGATTATTCCAGGACTCCCTCACCAATTTCACTCCCTCAGACTGGGGCGTAATGAAGGGAGTGGAAAAATCTCAAAGATACTACATTCCAGTGTTTTCTCAAAGAGAATTACCTCAATAAGGCCTTTTGTAAGCAAAAGACTGGAGAAAGTATTCCCTCCTCCTTAGAAAAGAATCCACATATGGTATAGATCCATAGGAAAGCAGGCTTGATCACTTCTGCTGCTCAGGGGACCATCTGTAATTATAGAGCTCACAAAACTTCATCTCATCACCTGTTCTGCTCATGACCCTCAGACTGAAATGGGAATACCTACACAGACGTTTAGAAGAACTGAAAAATAATAAAAAAGAACTCTAGGGAAAAAACCAACCCAAAGGTTTCTTTAATGTAGCTAATCCATTCCACATATCTCAAAAAAACCCCTTAAAATCTCTTTGTGCATACTCCTGGAATGGGCTTTGCAGGACACAAGTGTGCCTTCAAACCCTTCCTGTCACCTTGCTCTGCAGTGACCCACAGCCATCCAGGAGCTGAGTCCTGAGGCTGCTGCCTTTGTGCAGACTTGCTGCTCTCCCAGCTGCCCTCTCTTGCTGCCTTTCATTTCCTACTCTGCTTGCTATATATTTTGAGGTGAGGAATTGCCATCACCATTGCAGGAAGGCACTGGGTGAGCCTGGGGCAGGGGGCTGCTCCTCCAGTGTGGAGAGGCAGTGAATGAAGAGGGCAGTGAGTGGCAGCAGCACCTGGATCACCCCTGCACAGTCATGCTGTAATGCAACATGGCTGGTGTAGCCTGGTCAAGTTGTGCCACAGCTTTTGTCTCCTGACTTTAAAAGTATTTGGACTCAAGGTTTTGATTTGTACAAGCAGGGGAGGCCGTGCAGTACAACTCTGTGCTACCAGAGCATAAATAATAGGTGGGCTGGAGCACTGGCTCTTGAGCAGGCCATTCCATCTACTGCCAATCTCCATATTCAAGGTCCAGGAGCAAAGTTTCCAGGCTGCAGCTTCAATTTTTTCTCATCCACCAAGTCAATTGGATGCACATGCAAGCTGGTTCCTGAGATTTTATGGCTTTTTAATGAGAAGGTGAGAACTATTTACACTCTGCATAAGCTCTTCCCTTGAGACAGCAATCCTGCTCAGGGTTAAAACCTGCTAGACCTACCTGCTTACCATATCTTTATCCTCTTCTCCAAGACAGTGCATCAGAGAGCAGAAAGTCAAGCATCTCAGAGTACACCTGACTTTAAAAACCAGCCCCCCTGCCCTGTATCGCTCATCTGTCTGCTCTGATGGCATCAATGTTGCTCTGAACAGCACTGCAAGTACTGCTGATTGCAGAGCAGCAGCAGGAAGATGGGAATCATTAAAGCAACTCAGCCAAAGCCCTGTAATTAATTAGTTAGAAAAGCATCTTGGCGTTATTAGAGAGGCCTCAGCAGAGGAAGCGACACCTCTGTTCTAACAGACTCACCTTCCACCAGAGCTGCTGCTGCTGTGATGTTTGACATTGTGCTGGTGTAAACAGAAATTAGAAGTCAGTGTGACAGGGAGAGGAGCCACTGGCAGGCTGTGCCCTTGGCCATGGCTCTGCTCTGTGCCAGGAGGTTCCTGTGCTTTGCTCACAGGCAGAAATCAGATCCTGGAAAAAGCTCAGGTAGGGGATGATTGCTGCTTAACCAAGAAGACCCTGATTTCTGCTGTGATTAAAAGCAAACCCAGATTTCCCAGGGTACTGAACATAAATCTGGTTCTCCAGGTGTTTGTCATTATAAACATACACAAAAATGCCACCCAAGACTCCAGGAACTGGTGTCTCCTGGGATCTAGACACAGGCTAGCTTCATGGAGAACTGGGCCAAGCTCAGAACTGCATATTCATGGCATGCAAATGTTAAGCTACTGCAAACTCCCACAGCTGTCACCAGCACACAGTACCATGGCCATGAGCCCCAGAGATGGAATAACATCCTTTGGGGAGCAGCAGGATGCTGCAAGATCTATGTGTTGCTGAAAATAAGAGCATCAAAAGGAAGATGGAAACACAAGATTAAAATAGTCAGGATTGTTTTAAGGACTCAGTTTCCTCTGGGGCAGGAGGCCAGGCAGTGGCTGGTCCATGGGGCAAGGAGGAGGCAGGGGGCCTGGCTCTCGCACTGACCTGCCATCATGCCTTTGGCAACTCTTTTTTTTTACCATGGGCTAATTTTTCTCTTTCCCCACTTGGTACTGTCAGTCTCTAGGAATTCATAAGTCTTGAGCTGAGCCTCCAAACACCATGATTTTGGCTTAAAAATCAAGAGCTATAAGCATATACATATGAATTATGTGCCTTTTTGAGTGGCCTTGTGGTTTCTGACTCTTTATGGATCATATTTCCAACTGAGCAGGTCAGATTTTTTCATTATTATTATTTTAAATGAAAGCCAAGAATTTCACATAAACACAGGGCTCTGGCAGCATGAGTTGGCAGCACTGCCCACTCTTCATGTGTCCTGCCTGCTTCGACAGGGAGCACCTGAGGCATGGGCTGTCACTGGCCATGTCTGCAGAGCATCAAGCAAAACCTCCCCTGTCTCAGCTGGCTTCCTGAACTTCCCCAGGACAACTGAGAAAAACCAGCCATTTTCCAGATGTTTCCAGAGAGGACAGTAGTTGGGATAACTCCTGAGTTTGGCCTGCATTAGAGCACAGGTTAGCAACAGACTGGAAGTGACCAAGGAATAGGCTCCTGAGGAAGATTTTTGGTGCATCCTATTTTGGCCCTGCTGTTGCAGCCTTGCCAAGGTGCTTTAAGTGCTCTTCAAAGCAGCAGAAAGAAGTGCATGCATTTGCTGTTCTCTTGGCTGAGTTTCAGATGAAATCTTGGACATACTCTGGGAGGGGGTTTGAGAGGAACAGCGTGCATAATTGAACTGCTCTGATGATGATCCCATGATGAGCAAAAAACTCCAATTCCCCATGTTTTACCTTGCAGATGTGTGGATGTACCATGGGAAGCTCCCTGTCTGTGCAGCTGTCATCAGCTCTGCAATAACAAGAATCATGGCTTTGGCTCTCAGCTCTGAAGCTCATCTCTGCACATTCTGAAGTGAAGATATTCTCTCAATAAATGAACAAACTGAGATCTTCAAATGAACAGCACATTCTTCCTCAGGTCAGCTTTGCAGAGAAAGCAAATATTTCAGGGGAGTATGGTTACTGCTCACAGCTCTCTGGAGCCAGCCTGCTAACTCCTCTGCGGTGGCTGTAAATCTGGTGGTGGTTCAGCTGAAGGACCTCACAGATGCTATTTCAGGCTGATATAATGTACCATAAATGGGATTGAAAGCACCCATCTATAGCAGACAAAGCCTTTCTGGTTCATTCAAACACCGAGGAAACCGACCATTGTATATATGCACAGTTGGGATTCATCCAAAAGTGAGTGGTAGCCAAAAGAATTTACACATTCCCTGGCTGGGGAACATGTTGATTTCAGAAGGCAGCAAAGGTAACACAAGGATACAGGGAGACTCCCTTGCCTGGCATTTAGTGTTTGAATCTCACCATGAAAGGGACGAGTCCCAGAAGGACAGAGGAGACCCCACCATATGTGATATTCCTAATTTAGAGGCAACAAGTGTATTTGGTCTCCATGGGATGGCAAGAAAACAAAGCTTGCTCTTGCAGTCTCTGGCTGAATTTTAGGGGGTGATACATCAATAAACATAATATCACAATCAGCTTGTGGAATGCATTTCTATAAAGCCCTGCAGAGAACCAAGGGGTCCAGAAAGGTTTGGGGGTGCAGTTCTTCAGCTCTCAGTCCAGGAACAGCCACCAGACCCCTGTGCATTGAGAGAGGTTAAAAGCAATCACTTAACCCCAAATGAACACCATGGCAGGGGGAGCCTGTCTTCAATGCATGAGAATATATCTAATTAACAGGGTCAGGGAAGGGTCCCCGGGGCAGATGGCTGCACCAGGGGCACACAGGTGCCCTGGGAAGCTGTGCTTCTGGCGATGGTCCCACGTGGGCCACAGAAACAGAGGGATGCGTGGTCTGATCCTGCCTGGCAGTTTCTGTGCAAAATGGGGCCAATTTGCTGGGAAGCTTCCCACTCCCAAGGAGGGAAGAGGTGGGCTGCGAGTTTAACAAACATTTTGGTATTTGGAAGTCATTCCCAGCTCTCGTTTAACACACAGACTGCATTTCCCGTTGCTAACTGGCAGCAAAGAGCTCATCAACATTTAAATAAGAGGCTTGTTAATGCCAGCGTGAGGCAGGTTTGCATGCCAAGGCTGGCTATGGTTTCGTGCCAAGGATTTTCTAAGAGAGAATTTCTCTAGGAAACTCCTTTAAAAGGAAGAATTCACTACTGGTTAAAGAGAGCGAGGGCTTAATTTGAGGAGGTGCTGAGCTGGTTAAGTCAAATGGATGGTGCAAGAGCTGAAAGCTTGTGAAAATCAGACTCCAGCTTTTAAATCAATTAACTGAAGAATGGCATGCGGAGATTTGCAACTGATTAGGCTTTCTGCAATGCAATAACTGAAGGAAAAAAAGCTACACATAACCTCTTCCTTCAGTGTCACTGACTTGCCCATCGATGGTAAGTATGCTCAGGTGAGGCTTTAAATGCACCTGTTACCTGAGTGTGGGAATATTATGTTCTACAAATGGTCAAATGTGCCTTAGTGCAGGGAAGATGTACAATATTTGACTCTGTTCTTAGATCTCCAACGATTCCTGCAAATTGCAAAGCATTTTTACTCTGGGACTTTATTTTGAGCCTTCCATATGGAGACAGAACCCTCTCCTCAGAGCCACTGGAGAGGATGGGTGGCAGTTTTGGCAAAGCTAGAGGCTGCTGTGCTATATGTGTCTATAGCATGGTTTATTGCCTCTCCTTGTTCCGTCACAGAACAGGAGTAGTGTCCGTGGTGTTGGAATATGCACATGGTAATTGGCTTTTGCTGTAATTAAATGCCTCGGTGCCAGCGTTTAATCAGCTGCCAGAGCCATTTATTGCCTCATACACGGGTGCACCACCAGCATTACCCCTTAATTAGTTGCTGAAATAGTGATGATTTAGCAGCGTCTTTATATTTATACTTTAAGACTGCAGATTCAGTCCAACACCAACAATATGGCAAGGTAAAAAAGCAGACCATTCTGCTATGCAATGATTTGGGCTTATTTATTTCTCCTCACCTTGTGGAAAACAGTGTCCTGTGTAACTCCTGGTGACACCACACTGGAGGTGGTTAGCAAATGGAAAGCAGTTGCTACGTCTCTGTTCTGCTCCAGGGCTGACCTTGTGTATTTTAAGTGGATTCAATATCAATAAAGCATTGTCCCCAAAAACTCTCAGCAGCAAAAGAAGTGTAGGCTTCACCCACTTCGACTCACCATTACCAGGACTGCCTGGTCAGGCACACCAGAGGCAGAGACCTCCCAGTCTTCCTCACAGGAGCTCCCTGGGGAAAGGGACTCCGTGGTGCCAGCAGAGTAAATGGCACTTTGTTTTGCACGACCGTGGCAGGTTGTGACAGGTGACACTGACAGCAGCAGCAACTCTCCCGACAGCCCCATCCAAACTCCTCTTCCCCTTTTCCCCCAGTTGTTTTCCCAGCCGTGGTGATGCTGTGTAATGCAGCCACTTGTCATTTCTGGGGGAATGGTGCAGCAAAAGGGCCCACTCACTGTGTCCATTCATCTCCAGTTTCAGTTGTCTGAAAGGAAGTGGTCTGGTCTGAACTTTCAGAGTCCCTTGACAGTTAATGGCACGAGAGAGACCTCTCCAGAAAGCAGCTCACCCTGCCATGAAGAAGCTGTCAAAGGTATGTTGGAGGAATGGCCTTTTGGAAGTGTCCATCTCTCACATAGAGCACCCTGCTCTCATTGGGCTCTTCCCTTCCAAACTATTATTCCAAACCCTTTCCAGAACACCAATAGTGCCTGCTAAGACCAGCACTGGGGACAGATTTGTCAGCCTTCCAGGTTTCTTTCCAGCTTTGAAAATCTCTGAGAAAGCTCAGGAAGCCCGTGAAAACTTCTCAAAATTTACTAGAAAGCAAAACAAAACTTATTTTTTGACACAGAAGTCATACAGGAGGTTAGCCTAGATAAACATCAAGATAAACATCCCAGACCCACCTTTCTTCAAAGCCAGGTGGTTAAATCCCCAGTAGCCACAGCTGGAGACAGCCATTGCACCAGGAGAACATGGGTACAACTGCTTCTTCATCTGACCAGGGATGTCACCAACAGAGCCAAACAATCACCTCTGCCTCCATCCCTCCCTCAGCCCCAGGACGGCCCCCACTGGCACCTGGATTTTAGCTACACTTCACTCCCAAAGCTTTCATTGTCTTCAAAGGATTCTGGTAGCCTTTGATTGCAAGAAAAGCAGTGCTAAACTATGGAATTAATTGCTCCCCCACCCTTGGCCCTCGCCTCTGGCCCCTGGCCTGCTAATGCATTTTGATTTGCGTGTGGACAACGTATCCCTGGAACTTTTCCATCCTAACAAGTTTAGGAAAAAGTACCTTGTGCTATAAAGGAAGTAATAGTATCGAGTTTGGAAAACTATATAGCAGTTTGAATAGACTTGAAAGCCCACACCATCACACTCCCTTTACAGCCAAGACAAAGCCTGTCAGCCTCCCGTGTCCTGTAGGAACAAGCTGCAGTTTGTCCTTTCCTGAGGGAGAACACAGGCCCTTCCTAAAGTCCCCTGGGGAAGGGGAGGAGGAGCCAGAGAGAGGCTGCTGCCTGTGCCTCCTTGCACAGCTAACAAAGCATCCCCTGACAATACATAACCTACTAAAGAAGTCCTTCATTTTCCCTGGTGGTGGGAAAGTAAGAATGGGATTTCATTTACAGCCAAGAATATTTAGTCTGGACAGTAGGAGAGACTGTCCAAGGGTGAAGACAACACTGCTATAGAGAGGACTGCCAGGGGAGGTCATGGGATCTCCATATGCAGATGTCTTCAAGGTCAACTAGATAAAGTTTTCTTGGGAATGACATGGAGGTAATGGGTTTAGCTGTACTGTGAGCCTTGGGATCTTTCTACAGCTCTCAAAAACTGTTTTAAGATAACCACGTCTGTTGGTAGGGAGGACAGTATTGATCTTGTTTAACCCTTAAAGGCACAAAACAAACTTGTCTCAGATGCTTACCTAAAGAAAAATGACATTTCTTCTCCACTGACTGGAGGGCCACCTTAGACAACAAAGCTGTCTTCCAAGCTGCTAAAGTTCATGGAAAAGAATCCCACATTAAAGACTATGCTGCTTTGTGCAGGAAATTTCTGAGACAAAAGTGGCTTTTATTAAAAGGTCCAAGGATAGAAAGGGTAGAAAAGCAAAGGCTACAAGCAGGGTGCAGATATTTAGCATGTATTTTTGGAAAAGCTTACCAGGATACACTGGATTCCCCACCACATGAAGCAGTTCTGTCAGGGAGAGTGTTCGGTGCTGCACCAGGTTCTCTGGCTGAAGAGGTGGAGGCTGTGTGGTGATCAGTGATATTTTCTAAGCAGATGGGAACAATCCTGGTGTTTTCTGCAATGATAGCCTAGCAACAAGTTTCTAGAAGAGATAGGCTTTGCTAACCACACTTCTTTCTACTCTCCCCATAACAGTTGGAATAATGTTCCTCCATTCAGCTCCAGAGCAAGGTGCCTGGCTCTGCTGTCACCCCATCACAACCCAAATTTGTGGACACCCTCCCCTACAACCCAACTCTGCAGATCACTACATGGCTCAGGAATGGAGTGCTCTCCACTGCAAAGGCACACATTTTTAGGAACAGTGCAAAATTCATCAAGAGATGGTCTGTATGACAGGGGGGAGGCCTCTCTTGGGCTCCTTGCCCCTTTTGCACCCTTACTTCACCCAACAGTGAAACAGGCTCTTGAATTAGGTGTGCTGAGGAGCCACATAATGAAATTTTGAACCTAAAAGAGAAAAAGGTGAAAGATATGAAGCATAATTGCAGGTGGAGGTTGGGAGAAAGTAAATACCATTCAACTTGAAAAAATAATTTCACACGCTAGCAAACAAAAATGAAATTTATAAGAAGTTTATTGGATTGGTAAAATGTAATAAAAAAGCATTTGTGATACTTCTTCTGCAAAGAAAAAAGGCATCTGGCGATTTTGCATATTTATTTTCCCTTACAAAACATTTGAAAAGCATAACTGATAAAAAGGATAACAACTGAAAGAGCAGAGCAAAGAGGAAAATACATCTCAATATAATTGGATAATGCATAATAAAAATACAGAAAACACATGCTTAAAACAGCTTTCATTCTCTTACTGTAAAAAGTCATTTTATGTGTTGAATAAAAAATATATGCCGGTTGCTCTGAAAATTGCAGTTTAGAAGAGGTAACTAGCTGAGAACAAAATATATATATCTATGTATATTTATAAATATAGAAAACGTGTATATGCTGCATCTGTCCTCAGAACAAATTGGAATAAATGATTTTCAATTCATGCACACAAGTTACCAGAGAAAAAACTTCATTTATTGCCTAGCAGATCGATCCTGTAAGGTGCTGATTGCATTTCCTGAGTGCCCTCAAAGCCTTATGGAAGTAGTCAGTGAGGGAGGACAAGTGGCCTGATGGGTTCAGTGACAAGGGAGGCTACTCAGCAGCTCACAGGAGGTGCACTCAGCAATTCACAGGAATCTGGAAAATTCCAATGGCAGCAGGATTAGGCCCCCCACAGACTTGGGTAGTGCTTTTGCTCGGCAAGGAGTAAAACTCTGGTATCCCCAAGCTCTGACAGAAAGGAGACAAGTCCTAAAAGCTCAAATAATGTTACTTCATTAGGATCCGAGGGCATAGAGCGTGCAGCAGAAGCACTCCTCATATGGGAAGTGCTTCCTTGTGCCCCTCCTTGCCCAGATCCCTAGGCTAGTGATTCACATTTAAAAGGAAGATGCTTCCCATGCCACTGAGAGCCTCTGTCTGCTGACACCGGACAAGGGGGAGTGTGGCCAGTCACACTCCCTCCCAACTGCAACAAAGGCAACAACACAAAACTTCCTCCTCTCAAGGGCTAAACCAACAACCACCACGAAGCTGAAACACCACCTCAAACCACTGTGAATTACTGCACATCCAGAACAGATCATCCCTGGTGAACCCTCGAGCAGACAGGTCTGCAACTGGCAGGGATAGGCCAAAGCATAGCAGCTTCATAGGACAAATACATTCCTGGGGGCACTTCCTCCCTGCAGTTTGAAAGAGCTGAATCATTCTCCCAGCCTTTAGGGGGTTCTCCATGGGGCATGTAGCCAGAGAAATCCTTCTGGAATGACCTGTGTGTGGTTCAGACCCCCTTGTATCAGCTCACAGGTAAAGCCAGCATAAGAGATTGCTCTCTGAAACACAACAAACCTCTGCTGTTTTTCTGTGCTAGAAAGTGTCTTTACTGAAACTGCAGAATTAGTACTCAGGGTCTCTCATTTGACTAACTAGAGGGAAGGCACTATAGGCTGCTCTCCAGTCTCTGTCCAAAACACAAGCTGTGGCATGGGAAAGTACAGGACTACTAAGGAAGCTGATGTCTCACCAAGGCACATCCTTCCTAGCAAGACTATGAGAGGAAGTCCAGGCATTACTTTGCTCTGCCCATACCTCTACCAATACTCAGTTCTTGTTCTCCAGAGGGACAGCAGAGGAGGTCACAGTGGTGCAGTTCGGAGCACGAAAATGTCAAATCTTTCCCTTTACTGCATTTCCAATAGACCTTGCATTTCCTGTCTGATCACAGCAGGAAAAAGTTTGCCAAAACATGATTTTGAGGACTAAAAATGAGAGCATATCAGCCTTTTTAAAATATCATAGCACCGATCAAACTTTTGTTCACCTTCAGATTCTTTCTTCTAGCATTAGATAAAAAATGAGTGATGGAGATTTTATAAGAGAGAATATTAAGGGAATAAATTCTTCAGGTATGAATGACTCTGGAGCTCTGATCAGGAAGAGATGTTTGAGGAGATATACCCAAGTACCTCTGCTACAGAACAGTTGCCCACCAGATAACAGGGTGTGTAAAGCAAGACAAACTGTACTGATGGGATAAGCCATTACTTTGCTTACCCCCATGGAGAACAGATGCTCATCATTAGCCTCTTGCTTCTCTTCTCCATCACCCTCCTAGTTCCCATCCCTGCTCAGCACTAGGACTGTTTCTCTGCTGCCCATAAAGGAGCACAGCAGGTCTCTGAAAAGGCACACAGTGAAGAAAGTGGAATACACTTTTTGTAAAGGTTGCTCTGTCAATAGCCTACTTGTCACCTTGCTGGTTGTTCTTCTGAGATGCTTGTCAGGAGCTTAGCTGCTCAGGCACATTAGAACTACTACTTTTTAGGTGGATAAAGCAAAGAATGAGATCAGACTTGGGGGACAAGGCACAAAATGTCCATTTGCCAAACTGAAACAGGTTTCCAGCCCACACAGAGCTGCCAGTAAAGCACTGGCAGATGCAAAGAAGTGCCCCAGTTCCATATTTTCAATGGGTACCATCTCAACACAGTTGAAACACAAACTACAACCTCCGGCTGTGCATTTCAGTGCGAACTGCTCTTATCTCATGCAGCCCTGAATGAAACATTAGCACAAAGGCAGCCTAATTGGAACAGGATCTTCTCCTCCCTCCCTGCAAATCCTCATCATTGCACACAATCCCATAGCTAATGGCAGAGAGAGAACAGCTGATTCTGGCAAAATCCTCACACTAGGAAGGCAGGATCAAGCCCCAGGCTGGACGCAGACTCACCATGGGGAGCGGCACTGGCTGTAGAGAGGATGAGGTTGACCTTGCTCCCTTAGCAGGCCTTCCTCACTCCCATGCTGCAGAAGTGTGGAAAGCCAGAGCTGGAGCAAAGGTTTGCAGAGGAGATGATGGACTCTGGCTTGGTGTAGGGAACAGAGGGTGTCATTTTTCTCCTTGGCCACCACCAAGGAAGACTACAAAAGCAACAAGAAATTACACTGAATGGCCATCTCCCTTTTGGTTTGAAATCTAAGCATTTCCCCCAGTGAAGACATTCCTCCCATGTAGAATTCCTATTTTGAAAACCTCCCTATATCAGAACTGGAAACTATTCTGATTGCATTTTCTGCTTCCAAATTCTAGGTAAGCTCCCTTAGACAGAGCTCCTAACTGTTTTCATTCAGTGCCCAAACCAAAGTGGCTCCATACCCTATGGGGACTAGGGCAAGACTACAACTCAACAAATGAAAAGTAAAAATAACGATACCATGAAAAAGCACATGGTCCTGATTACCAAAACTGCTGAATAAGCAAAGCTACTATGGAACAAAATCAGCAGGAGACATAGGAACAGCCATTAAAATAAAAAAATCAGAGCAATTCTGCCTTTTATTTTCTTGCCACGTTTATTATTTTCACCTCTCTCTTCTCACAGATGAAGTGGGGCAGGCCAGTTCTTTTTCCCATTCAAGCTGGCTTTGCTCTCTGGGCTGTCACGCTGCTGGCACAGCCCTGCGGAGACAGGACTTCCCGCACTCCAGGGGAATGCTGAACTGAGGCTATTTTTTAAACATCAAACTATTCCTGTTCACTGTACACTCTGATTCCAAAAATAAAATGAGCATCTGAGTCTTTAAACAAGCCGACGGACCCTTTAAAGTCTCTTAACAATGTTTCAAACCTGGGGTAGGAGGGATGGGAACGGGAAGACATTTTCCTACTAATTGGAAATAATGAAACCAGTGTTTGTGGATATGAAATGCTGGGTTATAACAAATCAGAGGTCTGTTGCTGAGCCCGTTCTGCCAGCCAGCCTTTGTGAGAAAAAGACAGCAAAAAGGGTTTCTTCTTTGCATTGATGAACGTAAAATGAAAGCAGGGGCAATACGTGGGAAGGAAAAGGGTAGACAGGTACAGGGCATGGAAATTATTTGCCTGGAGCAACCACAGAAGTGGGCAGAAAAATGGCAAAAATAATGTCTCCTTATTCCCTTGGCCCTGGCTCCTAAAACTAGTTTGGGAATGAACTGGGGGAAGGGGAGGAAGGAGCAGCAATTTGAACAGAGCAGATGCACCAGTTAAACCATATCTTCCCAAAGAGGAACCGAGGGTGGGGGCAGGGGAGATGGCTATTATTAATGTCCTTCCGTATATAGCAAAGCAGACATCCTGCATAATGGCAACACAATACATCAATAATAGCCCAAGAATAGCTTCCTACCGGTTTTTTCCCCCTGACAGTTAGAAACATAAAGAGAAAAATCAAGCTGCTGAGATAAATAGCTGAGTCTCCACCCCCACCTCAAATTGCCTTGGCATATTTTAAGAGATAAATGGTTCTATGAGAAATTTAAATAGCTTTCTCTTTTCTTTTTTGGCAGCTGCAGGAACTGGGTCAGGTGTAGAAATTATTAATTTAGAAGCCTGAAAAACCCATGTTTGAAACGAAGGGTTTTTTTTTTCCTTTAAAGCATCAACTTTCTTAGAAGCAGAGTTACAAAAAAAAAAAAAAAAAAAATTGAGGGGTATTTTTTAAACAGAAGTCAGGTTAAAAATAATGAAGTAGCGGTGCAAGCTGTAGAAGAGGGACAATTTGTGTTACAGTTTAATGGACATTAAAAGTATCCGTAGTAGATTGTTAATGGTTTTTTTTGCAGAGTACAGGTTTTGCCTAATGGCCTTTACTCCTCTTGATCAAACATAGCACTGGGAATCTGCCTTGAGGAAAAAGACTGGAGGGCACCATTCTGTAGCTTTACCCAAAGTTTAGTGCATGCTTCCAAAGAGTCAAGAGATTACTGTCAAAGTGACCAGACACTCCCACAAGGAGCCCATTATTCTCCTGCAGGTCTCAGAACTGACATCCCAGGGAGTTCATCTGCTTGAGGCTGTGCTTGCTGGTGCTCAGAGCTGGTGAACTTGGTTCTGCACCATGTGTAAATCACTGCCTTCCCCCTCCCACTCAAGTTACTTTTGCTTTACACACTGATACCAGGATTTGTAACACAGCTTCTCTGCACGATGCCAAAAGCCATCTCCATCCTCATGCCATATGAGAAAAGGCTCTCTTTGCAACCATAAAACCTCAAATATTACAGAGAAAAAAGGTCAAATCCTGTAGGAATAGCTCCGAGCAAAGAAATGCTGATGAACTCTCTCACAGGAGAGTACACTAGTTAAGACCTGTAAAAGGTTCAAATTTCCAGTCCTACAAAGAACTCTGAGGTCTTGAAAGATACCCAGTTGGCAGGCAGCCCACTTCCTCTGCTGCAAGGCTGGTAAAATCCTCCTGCTCCTCGTGTTCTGGTCTGTGTCCCAAATCAGGCAGATACCTGAGAGGGAGGAGGACTCCCTGGTTTATACTCAATGCACTCGCAGGGCTCACGGCTCGTGCTCTCCTTCCCTTAGTGACCAATCAAAAATTTAAAAAGGTGACAAAGAGCCAGATGTAAATAGAACTGCAGTGCCTAGAAAGTCAGAGCACAGATAGGATCAGAAGACAGACTGTAATTACAGGCCCTGCTACTTATTACATAGGCCAGTTGGGCTACATGAGCCTTTGGTGGAAACTTCCTGTGCAATTAATAAAGGAGAAACAGAATACTTTTGCAATCACTTTTCTAGCTTTCACTGTGGGGGTCCAATCCTGCCATCCTGGATTAGCTCTAATCATAGACAATCTTTCTCTGCATAAAATGAATGCATCTGTTCTGTAGGACTAACAAAAAAAAAAAAAAAAAAGGACAAAACCTTCATTGCAAAGCTACACCATGCAATCAAGAAGGAAAGGAAACTGATCCTGATCCCCCCCAGATCGTAATCTGACAATGTTTTCAAGGCATCTGGCATAAAAGGAAGAAGAAGGAAGAATGCTATGAAATATTTAAAATCCTACTTCTGTCAAGAATACATGAGAGGAGAAAGGTGAGTTTGAAAGGGCTGCATTATTTGTAAGGTAAAACCTGAAAGCACCACCTTTTGCATAGAGGCATGAGGTGCCCTTGGCCCAAGCCAGAGCAGTCCTGAGAACAAACACCAGGCACTGATTCAGCAGGGACTGGTGTGACAAAGTCAAGGCTGGGTGTGAGCAGGACCAAAGCACTGTCCTGCAACACCCTGGGATGTACCATGGGACATGGAGGGTAAGGACACGTGTTGGTAATACAGCAAAATAACTGCACCTTTGCAGACAGCAACTGGTCCTCCTCATCTAAAGCTTGAATCAGATTTTCAAGAGCATGAGAAATGGAGCATCCCCAAGGGAGAATTTCTCCTAAAGGCACTTCTTTTACTGCTGAGATTCTCACCAAAGAGACTTCCAAGAAAGGGGAGACTGCCCTGTGAGATCTGAGATGCATCAAAAGATACTTTGCTCCTGCACTCAGGATATTGCTCTTTCCAATTCAAAACCCCACTGGTATAGAGCACCTCTGTAGAAAGATCTCGTCCAGCCTGACCATTGGACTGATCCCAACCCCATCACGAGAAGCAGGCACAGAAAAGGGCTGGATGTGCCCACTTGTCCTAACAAGGGAGCCCCCAAGCAGATATTCAGGAGTTCCAATGCTCGCCTGAGCCTTTTTCTTGGTCACATCCACCTGCCTGCTGTACAGTCTCAGTAGAAACCACAACAGACTCCAGGACTGGTACTGGGCATACAAATAGGACCAAAACGGTCCTGAAATGCTGAAACAAAAGACACTTTGGAACAAAACTGGCACAGCCACAATCCCCACAACACTTGTGTAAGATAGAAAGAAAGAATCCCTAGAACGTATTTATCAAAAGCCATTTTATGCAGATTTTTCCGTTTGAATATTTAAAACATGGTGAATATTAAACTTCAGAGATTCTTAATATGTTCCAAAGCCCCAAGGACCTTTGAAATGCTAGCTCATCAATATGCAACATCTAATCTTGTCAGAAAAAAAATAAAAAAGAAGGGAAAAAGAAAAGCTATTCATCCTCTGCACACAGAGGTTACAGTGAGAATCCCAAGGAAAATAAAAAAACAACCAACTTCCAGCATCTTATGCAATAGGTTAAATTTACTCTGGTTGGGAAAGTTTCACTTTCTGCAAGAGAGAAAGTGCCTGTACGTGCACAGCTACTGGAAGCTTCTTCTGAAGTGTGAGGCTGAAACTGTGTAGCTAGATTACAGTAAGTAGTTTATTAAAAAAAAACCAAGACTTGTGGCTTTGCATCCTGTTCCAGTCCAATGCAGTCTCAGGATCCCCTCTCCAAAGGCCAGCAGACAGTGCGCCACCTAAAAATCCATTCTAGTCCAAAATGCTGTGGTTGAAATGGCTTTGCTTGTTTATAAAGTTTAGTGTTTCGTATCGCTTGCATCTGACCTTCAGCAGAAAGAAAAGCTCAGTTAAATTGTGCAAATATGTACCAAATGGGAGCAAGGGAAGGCAGCCAAAAATGCTGCATGAGCTTTTGCTGGGCTGCAGCCTTTTAGGAGCACCAGTTAGATGAACTGGATGAGAGGCCAAATTGATTTAGGCTCTAGGCAGGAGCTTAAAACACCATGACATCCAAATTCACAAAGAAAATGTTCTGTTACTGCAACCCCAAATTTCCTGCACATGAAAACACTGTTTTCTTTCATCTTTAGGAGATGCTCGTTCTGTAATCTGACATTTAAAAATGAACAAACAAACAGGAGTCAGCTGACAAAGGATTCTTGCTGGTGAATGGAAGTAGGTCACCCTGAGTATTTAGCCTTTACAGTCTGGCTTAATATTAGTGTTGTACACAGAGCAGTAACAAAACTGCACTGGAGACAGGGAAAGACTCTAATTTTGTCTTTTCTGTGAAAATTAGCATTAACATTCTGCATTAATGTGCAATGCTCCCCAGCACCCGATATCTGGTTAATTAAAAGAAAAACCACAACCACAAAGCAAACCACACACTAAATTAAACAACAACAAAAAACCCTTACTGGTCAGCCTGCATTTAAAGACTCAGTATGAGTAATTGGGGAGAGAGGAATTTTCCTGAAGGAACATAAAAGAAAATGAAAGCTCTACATACAAGACCAAATAAAATCTTCTGTCTCTCACAAATGCAAATTCTGGCTGCCCTTTTACATAAACATATTAAAGGAATACAACTGGAGGAAAAAAATAAAAGAGGAAAAGCTAATAAAATCATTTTTTGAGGAAAAAAATCATTTAAAAAACAAACTATCCTTCAAACATATTTCTTCATGGTAAATCCCTGCAATCATGTGGTTCTAAATTACATGGTTAAGCATGACTGAAAAAGTAAGGCACAATTTCATAATCATTTTAAAAGCAATAATTATAATAATTTTCTTTGATATCCATATGGCAGGCCACTGATACTAGGGACACACAAAACTACTTGATTAAAGATCTGAACAAGTTTTTCCAAGTACTAGCTAAGACTCACAATACCTTGGTGAAGTAAGAAACCATCTTTACTGCAAAGATGAGTGCACGTTGAGGACATGGAAAAAGCAGGAAAGAGAGAGGCTTGTGGACAAGGGGAGGCAGAGGCAGGAAAGCAGAGACCCCCCAAGTGTGATGTTCCAGGGGAGGGACTCCAACCCCCAGAAATGTAAAGGTAATGCCACCACCTGGGGCTTCTGTTTCTGTCTTCATTTTCTAAAATATCTAGGTAAGATGAGAAAACTGGACAAACAGCAAAATNGATGCTCTTGCTACCTGTGATAAACCCTGTGCTTCCACATGTTACATGAAGCCAAAGAGACCAGGGACACGCAGTTAAGAATAAGGCCCTGTGGGGTATAAATAAAACAGTAAATATTGCAGCCTGTATTTCTAGTAAGTTATAGCCCCACAAACACCTGAGGTGTGCATGTGTATGCCAGACTGCTCTGCAACAGTGGAACTTAGCTTTTTTCAGATGACAGCAGAAAATTTCCAGGCTGAAGTGAGAACTGTTCCTCAATGTCCACCAAGAAACCTGCTGAGGTTATGTTTTTCCTCTTAGATTTTTAGATGCTGGATGAATGTTATAATTTCACAGGTGTAAAATCTGTTCTCTCTCAGGCTCCAAATGCCACTTGGGCAACCAACTGTTGCAAATTCAAACTTGAAATGTTGAGGAAGACAGGTAATATTTCTAGAAATGTTAAAGGAAAAATGTCATTTCCAAGCCCAGAAAGGAGATGAAGTTCAATCAGTATTTCTTGATTTTCATGGCAGTTGCCATAATGTGCTTAAATTCTTCAGTAATTTCAGGGGAAAAGCCAAACAGAAAAAGAGCCCAAGGTAAAAACAAAGAAGAAAATTGCAGTTGCCACAGAAAAAGACACTGGCAGTCCCTATAGCCAGCCATCCCATGGCTTTAGGACAGATAAGAAAAATGAATCCAACAGAAGTAACACTGTTATTTAAGGAATCACATTACTTGGATTGTTCTAACAAAGGAAACAGTGACTTCAAAATTAGCAAAACTAGTTAAAAATAGAGAAAAAACATCTTGTGAAAAGTTTCAAAGCTTTTTTTTTATTTCACCAGGTCCAATATTGAACCATTTCCCAAGCACATATGCTTGGTTTTAAGTAGAATTTTTATCCAAAGAAGTTTTCAAAATTGTAACAGAAACTTTAATTTACCAGCAGAAGAAACCCAATAACTACAAAAAAATTGTGAAAGACAACATGGGTCTTTGAGAAATAAAAAAATTTGTTAACAATTCTGAAATTTATTTAGATAAAAATTCAGTATAATTTTAATCATAACAGTAAAAACAACCCCCAAAAAATGTTGTGGGTAACATTGCAAAAAGAGAGAATTTCTCATTAAAAAAATGGCCCTTCTGATATAATGTAATGTAGTGTAAAAAATGCAACCAGCTCTAACTGGGAGTAGTGTTCTCACAGCTCTCTTGGTCTGTATTTTACGAACCTCTAGGTTATGGAGCAGCTCCTGCCCTCCTTCCACAACAAACTCTCAGTTACCATCGCTGGTGTTTTCTTGTGGGCATTTCACCACAGTGGGATTGTTCAGCACCCTCTCTCCAAGAGCCCCACCTTGCAGTACTGAACCTGTGCGAGGTGTTGTCCACCAGGCTGGTGAACAAACAGCAAATCAACACACTGACCCAACTGCAGGAACCAAGAGACACCAGTCAGCAACTCAAACCCCTTCTCAGCCACTCAGCCAAGCAGCACATGTCTAACATTTATCCTGGACACAGGACTTCTCTCAAGAACCTTCTCTTGGGTCCTGTTATCCCTTGCCTTCCAGACTTTCTCAAAATCAAAAGGAACCAGCACTTATCAAACCTAAGCCAGCCTTGAGCTAACCACAGCCAGGCAGCAGCTGGAACAGGTCCAGAGAGATTTCAGACAGACTTGTCGCATATTCTCTTTAACAATCACCATTTCTTCAAAGACACTTTTTTTCTCATTTTTCTCAGGCACATTTTGCTGATAGGCAGGAAGTCAACTTAAGGCCTGTGTTTTGTGAAAGCCTCGCTCCTGCTATCAGGATGAACACTATTATGTAGAGTGACAAACACTTTGGTACTCCCACACCTCTATGATTACCCAAGTGTTACCCATGATTACCATGATTACCCAAGTCATTACCCAAGTGTTTTGCAGCCATGATAAAAATCCAAGAATTAAAATATTAACACCTCCCCAAAACCAAAATTAAAGGTGCATTATCTGATAGGCTAAAGAATTGGTGTTGCTTTCTATTTTTAAAAGCAATGTTCAATTAATAAAGTAAGTGACAATAAAACCATCACATTCACAGAGTACTAGTGTTAGCCTTGGGGATATGCTTAAGGATTGGGCTGTAACCAAGGCAACCCATCCCGGAGAAAGTTTAAGCAGACAGTTTTAAAGCCATTGCTCAAAGATACAGTAAATCTGGCTGTAGGGCTACTTGTGACATATATGGAAGGTGCCACAGACACCCAACACAAAGCACTCATCTTGTAACAACTCAGCCTCCTGTCGTACAAATGTTACACTTGATCAGCTGCCAGTGCTCTCCTGCAGCCGGGGTAAGGGTGACACAGGAGCCATTTCCTGTGTTCTGGGCAATTTGATAGAAATTCGACTGTGCCCACATCCCACCCAGATCAAACCTGTATGATCAGGGGATAAAGAACCAGTCTGGTATTAATGGCTTATGTCACAGCGTGCAATGGCTTTAAGTCTGTGCTTAAACAAACCCCAGGGACTGAAATATTTTGCTAAATTAGAAGCTGATCCTGGGCCCTGTATGGCCACACAAATCATGGGATCGGGCCCTACTTGCCAACAGATGCTAGACAAAGACAAAGTAGCATAAGCAGAAACTGTAGACTTGAACAGAAATGTTTGTGTGATCTTCCAATTCTTTCTGGAAGGAACAGTTTGGACATTACTATGACCACAGATGATGTGAATTTTTGTCATGGCTAAGAAGTCCAACTTAAGAAAAGGAAGGTCTCTTTGGCAAAAAGAACCCTTCTTTGGAACAGATCAACATGATATATTATAAATATGTGATAAATATTGTGACGAAGCCATATCCCAATGGTTCTTAATTGCAGTGCAATTGAGATAAATCCCACCAGCATTTCCTAATTAAAATCTGAAGCATCAGAGGAGAGATTTCCTTATATATATGTGCGTGATGAGAGCCTCTGTGATGTATATACGATATCTTTCAAATATATTTATAGCAGTTTTTGAAAACAAAACCACATAGAATAAAGAAGAGAGTTTTGGACACTCTTTCCAAGAGGCAGATGGCTTTGCTGTTTAGGGGTGAAAAAAATCCCCATTATAGTACTTTTGCACAGATGTGTCAGGTTTAGAAACCAGCCACAGCACCTCAAAGATCAACACTGTTCGATCTTTGTCAATCATATTTCATCCATGAAGTATTTAATGCTTGAAAAGTTTGGCTCTCACCTCCCTGCATGCCAGCCCAATTCACCACAGCACTCTCAGAACAGAGAGGATTCAGAGCTAGATCTCCTGGCTGGCTGTAGGCACTGAAATGGGCTGGAATCCCAGGCCTACATACCAGTAAATTTTTCTGAAAAGGGAAAATAGAGCTTCAGAAATCAGTAGTTTGGGCTGGTCTGTGACTGGTTTAATCCCCATAATGTCTCTGGGAAACTGCAAAGAAGGTCTCTGATGCAGAGGGCAGAACACAAGGAGCCATATGACTTGCTCATGTCCAGCCTATGGCAGGGCCATAAAAAGCCCAAAGGCTCTGAACTTGAGTCCTACTTAGTCTAGGCCACATTCTGCTGGAAGGCACAGCAGATTGTTCCCATCAGTTACCCCAGTGTTATTCAGGAGAGTCTCATCAGCCACTTGATCTAACACTCACAGGAGTAAGGAAGATCAGAGCTACTTTTTCTGCCTGATGAATGGCTCATTCTGCACCCAAATGCATCACATTATCGCCTGTGCTTGTATCCCAGTGCTGACCTCCCCTGTTTTTGTAGGGTTAGCTCAAACTAGATTTGCTCAGTATATGCAAGGCTTTTAGGACTGCTGGTGGTGCAGACTGCGTGCCAAGAAGCGAGCTCAGAAGGACCTTACATGTCACGGTTCAGGGAGCAGCAGCCCAGGTGGAACCCGGTGGGAGCCAGGGTGCCAAAAAATCTGTTTATGTCTGAGGCAGTAAAACTCTTGCAGGCCAGGGTAGAAATCCAGTATAAAAAGTCGAACTGCTTCAGCACTGCCCCTATGGTGGTGAAGGAAGGCTTTTGCTCAATGATGCCACCCTTCTACAAAGAAGGATTCATTTCAAGCTGTGAATTTTGGGAAACTTCCCTGACACTGGTGAAGTTTGCCAACATATAAACCATGTAAGGAATGGAGGTTTCAGACTGGTATTTCTGCATTTGAATTTACTACAGACAGCTGAAGCTACTGAATATCACAGTACTCTTCCAAAAAGGTTAATGCTAAACTGAAAGGAAATGTACCATTTGCAGGAGCTGCAGTATCACATCACAGTTTTTCCTTTGTTTCCTATCAGTTCAGCTTATCTAACTTTTCTTTTCAGCATTAGTGGATATAGTTATTCTCTATAACAGAAGCCTGATACAAAAAGAAAGCACCACATTCTTATTGGTTTTCAGTGGGATGCAAAAAAGAAACTTTTATAACTTGAAAAGTGCCAGTTTGTCACTTATATGGTCAATCAGCCTGCAACTGTTTCAGTTCTGCTTCTTAATTTAAGTGCCAAGAAAGGTATTTTCCTTGATTACATCTGCAAATAAGATATTAATGTCAATTCAGTGATATGAAAATTACTCCCTCACTATGTAATTTGCACCTTAGTTATTATGGGTTTCATGAACAAGACTATTATAGCTTCTCAGAGTGCCATGGATTTCTAATTTTTTGTTTTGTTTTTAATTAAGCAAGCTAAAAAAGCCAAAACCCCCAAACCCATGATCATCTGAAAAAAAGATTATCTGTGCCCAAGTTTTATTTACTTTGGCATATATATTAATTCTGGGTTGAAGTTGAAAATGCTGCTACTGGTCCAGCACTCTATTGCCATGAATTTCACCAGAGACAAGTTATAAGTGGCTGGGATGAAAATGGACAAGGAAAAAGATTGCCTGCTTTCTGAAATGGCATAGTGAAGGGCTTAATACCTTCTTCAGCTTCCTCAGGATGAAAACTGAACATATATTTAGGACGATCTTTTTTGCTGTTGTTGAAAAAAGATCTGTTTTTTTTCCTTTATTGAAAACTATAGGCCATGTGTGTTAACATCAGAGAAATGTGTATCATTCCAAAGCCTGATTCAATCCCTTTTACTGTTGAAGGAAAATCCTCCCATTGCAATAACAGGAGATGGAACAAGACTCTATTGCTTAAATGTCTACCCAGAGACCAACACTGCCTATGGTCCCACTAGAATGGGCTGTATGAGAGAGTGGCGTAAGATGTTTTTGAGCATCGCTTTGCACTGCAGTTCTGTGTAGTCATTTTTATCTTTTTTTTAACCACTGGGATTTCAGAGATGTGTTTCCAGCCCCACATCCCTTAAAGATATTCTTAATGGACATGACTGGTTTATGGCTCTGGAAAATCAAAAGCATTTTGTGTGTGTGTAGTGTGTGTGAGTGTGTGTAGTGTACAGTGTGTGCAAGCTCACATCCTTCTGTGATTGCTCATACATTGTGAATTGGAAGCATCACTACTGAATAAATTTATGCGATAGCTAAGCAGACTTTCATGAGTAAAAGAAAAAACCCTATTGAACTGGAAGGGAATGGAGACAAGAAAGGGCCTAAGAAATAACCAATCTGTGTCCCCAGGATACAAGATCACACCTACACACAGGTGCAGTACAGTTGCAGTTGCACTGTTTGTGTTAAAGCTGGGTCTGCTCTCACACCTTCTAGGAGAGTGGAGCTACTTCTGCTGGTGACACAGATCCTATTAAAGTCACCAGTATACATTGAAGTCCCATGACTTCAATGAGAGCTGGTCAGGTTCTTAAAATAACTTGGGAGAAATAACTAGCTCAGCCATCTTTCACCCTCTACCTTCGTGTACTTCTTAAGAAACAGGAATCAAACAGAGAAGCATAGTAAGGACCATGTTCAGACCTCCTTCTGCAGGCAGATAACTTAGGTGCTGTGATCCCTAACTCCATCAGCTGCACATAGAGCAGCTGCTCTGACTCACTCACTGCCCTCTTTAACTGTTGTGTCTAAATTAGGTGCCTGTCATGGGCTGTCTGAACATGGCCTCTCAAACTGCCCTCTTGTTCCAAGGCCTTCCAGTTTTACTTTTTTTTTTTTCTTCTTTTTTTTCCTTTTTTTCAATAACAGAGATTCAGACACTAGGCTGGAAAGAAATCATGCAAAGCTTGTGCAATATCCCCTAAAGGGCATCCTGGGGAGGGTCACAGTTGATACTCAGAGATCAGTGCTGGCCTTGGCAGTCAGAGCCTGGATCCGAGCAGAGTTGCAGGTCTTGCAAAGGATGTGCCCGTCCAGAGGGTAACAGCCCTGATTGTCCCCTTCAGACAGGAGGCCACCACAGTCCTAGGAAATAAGTGAACAGGAAGAGCAAAGTAAATAAGAAAGAGAAAGATTAAGCAAAGAATCTATTAGTCAAAGAAACTCTCTCCTCACTCTCCACCTTGTAACAGGATCCAGCCTGAGTCAGCGCAAAGCGTGAAGCCGAGGTACGTGATGTCTTTTACGATTAAGCCATTTTCTGATAAGAGACAATGCTGCAGAGAAGATGGGTTCCCAAGCTCTCTGCTGAATTTAATCCAATTGAAAATAAAAGGAGATTATTCCCTTCACATTTCTGAGGAAGTAAAGGTCTTTAGCACTGGAGAAACATCAAACTGAAGCACATTTTTATTAATTCAAAAAAAAAGATAAAAAAGAAACATCACTGGGAGAAAGTTTAGTACCAATATCTGACTATAGATAATCTCCTTTGGAAGAGTTAATGCCCCAAAGTTACAGCCTCCATTCCAGGGGTGGCAGCTAAGTGAAGTCCCTACCTGTCTCCCCTTACCAGAACTGTCACCTATGTTTGTATTACAATTTTAGCCAAAAAGGTTGTGGCTAAAAGAAGGATGTCAGACAGGCACATGGAAACCCCACTGCAAGGCCCCCAGACCTGCTCCAGAGATCTCAGCCTCTAAGCTTTTAAGGCTGAGTATAGCTGCTAGGAAAGTTGGGAATTATTCCACACTGTGTGATCAAGCAATTGCTTGGCCCAGGACTGCTGATGGATCCATGTGTGTGAAAGCCTGGGTATCTCAGCAGCCAGCATGGGGACATGCTGTATGATTAATCAGGCTCTACAAAATTTACTGCAGGAATGCCCCAGCATCTTAAAAAATAATGGGCCTAAGTCATGGGCTGATATGTACCCTGAAAGCCAAGGTCAGATTTAGAATTGAACCAGATGCCTCAAGTTCCAGCCTAGACCTTTAAACCTCAGTCCATTCTTCTTTCTGATTAAGGTTATTAAAACCTGCAACTGCAATAAGAAATATATTTGGTCTCATTTTCTTACCCTGCCATCTGTCTGATGCATTATCCAACAAGTAACACTAGCACTGAAGAATTCTTGAAGGTTCCCTAACACAGCTGTTCCCACATGCTAATTGCTTTAAGGTGATTTTTATTCTGTGTCTTCAGATTCTTACCATCAAAATTACATGAAGTGTGTAATGAAACTGAACAGGAAAAGTAGCACAAAAAGCATTGCACAAAACAAGAACAATCATGTTTATGTGTCCATTAAAATTCTTCAACCCAGAGCCATATGCTGAGTTTCCTGTATAATCTTGCTCAAATCCTAACATGAGTTAGCTTTCATTTTAAGAACATAAAGATGAGCTACATTTGTGTCCAGGCTATAATTTATGAAGTTCCCAAGCATTAAGCCCTAATTGCCTGAGTCACATTCTTTTGCTCTCCTAATGAACCTGTTATAAACAAGGGACCTGATTTTCCTCTCATTTGTGCTGATATAAATGAGGAAAAACTCCTTGCTTGCTGAAGTCAATGAAGTAATTTGATTGTAGAGCCAGTGTTACAATAGGGTATATGCCTGTTGTGTGAGCAACATGAGGTGGTGATGAAGTTAAGCCAACCTTTGCTTTGTGTCCCTGCTGTGACAGGAATACCAACCTCGCACCGGTAGCACTGGACATGGAAGTCCCGATCCAGGGCAACAATGCGCACGGTCTCCTCTTGTCCCGGGGCAGGCATGATGGGCTCCTTACACACAGAGCACCTTGGGGCAAATTTCCTGGGGAAGGAAGAGACAGTCATCCTCTAACTTGTAGCAAAAAGTTTTTGGTAACTGGACCAGCCAGCCAGAAATGTGTGCATTTGTACCAACACACACATACACACACACATATGTGCACACACAACACAGGCTGGAGCTCTGCACAGCTCCCTCCTTGGAAAAAACCAGGCAGGAGCACTTCAGTCTCACTAGGCAATTTCAGGCTTGTAGGATATTAAAGAGCATATATTAGGGGAGGACCTAAAGAACTTCTGACAGGCAGCAAAGCATATTGCCTGCTCTAATTAACAACTAGAGTGCCTGTTGAATGAGCCTCGATTGTGGCACCTATGGACTGCCACAACCCTCAGCCTCTAAGCAAATCCATGCAAATCCCAAGGTTAGAAAGATGTCCAGGATCTGCTTCAAGAGCATCTCTTGAAAACAAAAATCAAGCTATGAAAACTTGCAGATTGCAACAAATAGTTTAAAAGTCTGAAAAGAAACAGTAAAAAGAATTTCCTTGCACTAACACTAATTTCTTGAGGTTTATGCCATCCACTTTAAACTTCCAAGCCATCTTACCCACTTATGCACACAGAAGCACATTTCTGGCTGTGCTCGCTCTCAGACAAGAAGTATCTGGGCAATTCTGACTTGCTACATTTTCTAGCTAAAACCAGCTTGGTTATCCAAGAGAGCATTGTCCAGGCTTAAAAGGCAACAGGTCTGGGTGCAGAGACCTCAATGTTCTCTCTCCTAGTCAGCCTGACTTCCAGTTGTATAGTGACAATAACTCACTGCATGAAGGGACTGACTTGAATCAAGGTCAGCTCAGGGATCAAGAGAAGCACAGTCCTTTCTTTTTCCCCTTCTATTGCTCACCATATGCCCTTCTGGATAATTCATCCATATTCTGTTCTTCCTCTGGTTTTGCTCTCCCCAGGTCCCACAAGAAGTGGCCATCTCTCCTCCTAAGCTTGGGAACATTTAGCCTGTGGTGAATCATTATCTGCTGTTTTGGTTCAAAACCTACTGGTACCAGTTTCCTGGCTGCAAATTCTGCCTGCAAAAAAGGAAACTTCCACCCACAGAATCTGCTGCCATATAGTGAGAGCCAGGGTCAGGGGCTGTGGAGGAACAGAGGGCAAAGCTTATGGCAAACATCAGAACACAAGGAGATCAAAGGCCCTTCTCTTCTGAAATGCCTAGTAAGGATTGACTCTGCCACCCAGCCTGTCACATGAACCACCCCAGAATTAACTATCTTAGAAAATTAAAAAAAAAAAATCTATCTGTACTAGGAATAAAGAAAAATATTAATTTCACTGGCAGCAGATGAAAGATGCCTGTGTAGCTGTGATCTAATGAAAGAATGAATTAAACAGTGGCTATAACGAGTGCTCTGAAAAAGAACTTAAATGGATCATGATATGACCAGAGCTGTGATGGCAATTAATTATGTGCTGCTTCATGCAGGCCCTTCCTTGTGCCATTTAGCTCAAATGTGGTACTTAAAAAATACTTAAACATTTCTTTGTCCAGGCTACTGTGAGTAATTCATTATGAGACAAATATCTCCCAGGATCCTGAGATCGTTCCTGCAAATTTCAGGGGATGTGGATGTGTTACTGTGGGCCTGAGCTCAGGAGGTAGCTGAGTGACAGTGTGAGCATCAGCTACAGTTTTGTTATCAAGAGGATGTCCATGTGGAACATTCAACATCCAGATCAGAAGGACATGCCATTGCTAATCAATTAAAACTGAGCTGGCCAAAGTACTGCAAAATGTGTGGCATTGCCAAAGAGTGTCACACTGGGTCTCATGCTATTCCCATCATCTTCCCCTCAACCCTTCACTCAACAATTTTTATGTCCTTCCTTGCATTGACAGCTTCCCACTTCCCACTCTCAGAGCCCCGAGGTCTGTATGCAGTCACTGCCAAAAGACTTCAATGTGGGACATCAGCTCTTCTTTCTCCTGAAACCATGTGAGGCCTTGGCCTGTGCGGCTTTGGGAAGGTGCAGTCTCCAAATGGTTGAGGGGGTGTGAGGGAAATCCTTCAGGTGACTGAGTGGTGCATAAAACTCCTGTTGGACCTGTGCTCAGGACCACATTTTACCTTACACACAACTGGTGGCACAGAAAGACAAAGCAACACAGCAGCTGCCAATTAACCCAGCCTAGCTGAGCTACAGGGAACATCCTCCTTTTGGATTCCAACATGTCAGTTAATTGTGGCTGCTTCTCTTTCTGTCAAATCAGCCAGCTTCTTTGAGCTTTCAGACCCACACACTGATGTCATGAGGCTCTAATTAAGTCTACCCCCTTAGAAATTAAGAGGTAAATGGCTGAGATGTAAACTCACATTTGTCAGTATTGATTTCATCTTTTAATTGAGGGGTGTAATGTATCTGTCTTTTCCATACAGGGCAAACATTTGTGCTCTGATTATATCTACCTGTCTTCCCTAGATTAGTTGTGATGATGGGGGTGGTAGTGTGTCAGTGACAGAAATTACTTGCAACTATACCTTTCAACTTACTTTAAATAGCAGTTTCACTATAAATTATTACCAGGACTGTATTTTTAGCAGCTTTAAAGAGCTAATTAGCAACGAGAAACAAAAAGAGCTGTGAGCTGCCTGTAGCCACTGAGATCCCTCTAGCAGGTAAGCAAACACCTGCAGAGTGCAGGAGGGCAGGACCTCTCTTAATTGCTCAGTGGAAGAAGCAGGGAGGTGCTGATGTGAAAGTGCAGGTAGAGGCAGTGGAGAGAAATGTGCCCATGCACAGTGAAAGGCAAGGGGAAGGCAGAGCACTTAAAACAGAGGGACACAGAGGTTATCCCTCAATTCAGCTCTAAGCAAAACAGAGATCAAGCAGAATCACTCCCTAACCAATTAACCTTGTATGCCACAGTGTACCTGCTTGAAGCAAAGCTCTCCCTACTATTTAAGAGCCTTGGGAGGAAGTAGCATAGGGTTCAGAACTTCCTGAAAGCTCAGTCTGAGAAAAGCAAATTTTTAGGGGCAAAAGACAAAGACAACAGGCAAAGCACTGATAGCAGCTTAGACCTTACTTATGGAAATCCTCGATGCAGTGGATGTTGCCACCAGCATCCACAGTGAAGGGGATGCCATCCAGGCTCTGATGGCACATCACACAGGTGAAGCAGTGGGGATGGTAGGCCTTCCCAGTGGCTCGGAGGATCCTTTCCAGGATGGGCTTTGCACAGACACTGCATTGCTCCAGTGTGTTCTGCAAAGAAAACACACAACAGATGTGAGCACCATCTCACTGGGACAGTTGCAAAGGTCAGCTGGGTTGGAGACTGCTACTGGTCTGCTTGGAAGCTTTAGGTACCTTTTTTTCATTTCTTCTAGGCAAAGCATAGTACAGTCAACAGTTATCAAAGAGTATGATAACAGCACAGGGCCTGGGTCAAGCCTTTAGAACAGTGTGAGAACACAAACCAGAGCCTTCTCTCAGCAGCTCTGACAAATGATCAGAGGTCGCTCATCAGGTGGGTTATCTGAGACACAGCAACTTCTGCAGCCAGGAGCACATGAAGGAGTTGTGCAGCCAACACTCCTGGGTTTTTGCCTCTGGACTGCCCAGTCTGAGTGAGCTTTTCCAGCGGAGTTCATCAGAGACAAGTTCCACAGAGGGCAGTGCTAAACTGAAGTGCAGACTCCTGGGGCTACACAGAAACCCCCTAGTTACTTTACCAATACAGATCCCATAGAAATATCTTTATCTGCCTTTTATGAAAATCTTGACCTGCTTCTCTCACTACAGAGAATACTGCTAAGTCTGGGGAGAGAACAAAGCAGTGGCTGCAAGGAAAGCATCCGCAAGGACAGGAGTTCAGGATGACTTAAATGCTTCATTTATCTCTGGCCCACAGTGTTTGAGATAATGACTGTGAAATGCCAGCTCTAAGGCCATGATCCTTGCTGCACAGGTTTTACATACTAGCCAGCTCCTGAAGTGCTGGAGCCAAAAAAATGCCCACTTTTCAAGTGGGGTCCATTGAATGATTCATCTCATTTCAACCCTCACTCACCCTTGCAGTTAATTATAGAAACACCAAGATAATTTTGTTTGTCTATGAGCCACACCAGCCCTTCTGACACCAACTGGGTAACTTACCATTACAAAGTATGCACTTTAAAAGACATATGCCATGAATGGAGGGTGCAAACCACGTAGATGCAAACAATAAATCTGTGGCAATGATTTGGGTAATTTCCCTGGACTTTAGAAAAGCAAAATTCACCTACTATTCTTGCTTGATGCACCTGGAGTTATCAAATAATGTTATCAAGAAGCGTTTGCATCTTGGGTGAGGTAAAAAAATCTATCACTACACTACTGATTATTATTTAGATAGATAGGAATAAGGAGGTAAGAAAAAAAAAAAAAGGAAAAAAACTAACAGGACAGAAATACAGAAAGCTGTTGAAAGGCAGATCTTGTTGACAAACACAGGAAGGCTGAAGTTTGGCTTCCTCATGCAACAAAATTCCCAGGGAAAGTAGTGCTTTGACTGACTGCATTGTTATTATTTCTTTGAGCCAGTGTTCTCAGGGGCAAGATCCAGTCCTTACATGTGCCAAGCAAAATGTATTGTAAGGAGATGAATCACCCAGGAGCTCAGAAAGTTCTACATCCACACATTTGCTCTCAGACATTATCTCTGGGCTGCATGTCACTGGTAAGGTACAAACACAGAAATACACGAGTTCCTATCAGAGGACCAGAAGGATTGTCTTTGGAAAGGTCGATATGAAAAGTCCTGAATTTCAACTCATATCAGGATTGCCTCATGCATTTGTAAGGAGAGCACAGCCAGACTAGCACTGAATTCAGGCTGGATTTTACTTTATACCTTGTAATAATGGGCAGGAAAGAATGACTGCTGGCCTTTCTGTCTGGTTGCCGTCACCATCATCATCATTTTAACAGTGGCTGGTATGCCAGAAAAAGCAAGGTCAATAATTTTCTCCATGGAGAAATAACCTGGCAGATTTACCATTTTGCTTTGCACAAGCAGATCACATCATCTCAGTCCGCATCCATGTGGTTGTCTGTGTTTTTCTGCCAAGGAGGGAAGGCAGGATACCTGTGGATACTGATGGAAGATTGTGCCATTCGTAAGGCATTTGCCATGAAACTTTCTGAACACAGGCAGGTATGGAGCATTTGCCTCACCAAGTCACTGCTTGCCTCATTTCCAACAGCTGCCAATAACAGAGGCCAAAGTATGAGAACAGGGTAAGCAAAACAGCAGTTCCTTGGGATTTGCTTCCAGTCTCCACTGATTACTGGTTTAGGGACTTCCTGAGTCAGAGCCCGGTTTTCCCACATTTTGCCTCAAGTTCTTCTCCCATGAACTTTCCTGACTGATTTTTGAATTCTGATAAACACTGATCCCCCACAACATCACCAGGAATTCTGTGGCTTACTTCCACACTAGGGACTGATCTGTTCAGCAGTTCCCCCTGGTCTGCAGCCCACCCAGGACTGTGACCAGAGCAGGCAGCTGCAGCAGCAATCTACCCTGCAGAGGGGTCTAGCACCAGACAGCACAGCCTGGAACTGCTTTCACCATGGATCTGATGTAACTCCTGCTCACACATTTCAAGAGTTTAAGACCACAAGTGATCAGTACAACCATCTTGTCTTGACATCTCAAGTTAACACCGATTTTTGCGGAAATTTTGCAGTGACCAGGACAGCAGGCAAACCCTGTTGGATCATACCTTCTGCAAACACTCATCTTCTGCTCCAAATCTCAGCTCAGTCACAGTTTGACATTCTCACAGCTAAGTAAGACAAGCATTATAAATTAACCAACTCCTGATTAAGCCTTCTACACAACCAGAAAATCAGACCTGAGAAATTTATTCTTTTCATCCTTCCAAGTCTGTACCAGTAAGGAAAAACAAAGTCATTAGTTTCAGACTCCAGCTCACTCCCTGTCTGGGAGTGTATTTGCTTAAGCCGCTCTCCTTGCTAGAATCCTGGCTCAGATCCTTCTCTTCAAGGTGTTACCAGGTGATGCCAAAGGGAAAGCTTCCTTGATTCACACCCATTTGACATCACGTTGCTGTAAGGCAGGATTTGGCCTGTGAAGCTACCAGGGTTTTCTTTGATTCTCTAATCAGGTTATCCCACATGCCTAAGTGCTGCCCCAGCAGCTAACAACCTGCACAAAGGTATTTCTGCACATTATGGGAACAGCATCCCTCTAGGATTATAAGTTTGGCTTCTTGATTTTGCTCTCTTTCACAGTTAAGCTAACTCTCTCCTAGCACATCCTGGAGCTTTCAGACCTTAAAAAAGCCAAACAAGATGAAGAAAAATGCCTAACAGCTCTATTTTTCTTCTTTTCTCTCCAGCTGTTGTTGCAAGCCCGCTCTGTAATCAACAGGTAGAGCTGAATGCATCTGATGAACTGCACTGAGAGCTAAGGCAAGGCACAAAGAAGAAAGATGAGAAACAGTTAGGAAACATCAGACCTAGGGGTTGTGGTCACATTCATGTCATAAGAATATGGACCACAAATCTACTGTGGGCTGAGGGTAGAGTTTACCATTCTTTTCCCATATTTTTGGCCAAGAGGTAGGGAGTGCCCTTGTGTCTCCAAATCAAACTAATTTTCTGGGGGTTTGAAAAGCTTAGGGAACGAACCATCCATTTCTAAATGGAAGGTTGGCACAAAGTTTAAGGCCGAGTCTCTTGAGGGAAGAAATGGCAAATTTCTCACATGGGGAGAATAATGCACCCTAAATACCAACAAGAAAAATAACCCCAAGCAAAGATACACTAAAACACAAAGAAAGAACTGAAATGACCAGGACATCATGAATCATCTTGCAGTTAAAATTAAGAGATTTAAACATGTATAGCACAATCAGTAGCAAAGTGGGAACAAGCTGCTTGGGAGCAAGCATCTAGCAAGTGGTGGTGGGAGTTGACCTCCCTAGAGCAATGCTTGTCCCTTCAGAAACCACAGAAAGCCAAAGGGAGGTGCTCTGCAGATTTTAGGATTAAACATGGGACATAAAGTAAGAGCTCCAACTGATGGGAAAGACATCTGGGTTGCAAGAGCCAGGGAAAACTGGAGCTGGGGAGTGTTTGAGCCCTGTCCTGCAAACTTCACATCCCAGATGGCAAGGTGGCAGAGGCTTTGGGAGCAGAGGTGCAGTGACAGCCCATGGGCTGCAGCTCATCTCACTGCCCTAAGGCTGCAGATTATAACCCCTCCTAACCAAACTCTGGGGGTAGCAGTAATTCACAATATCATGCCAGCACAAGGACTCTCCCACAATGACCCAGCAATGAGTACAGAAGAAAAGCCACATAGATTAGTCATTGCTTCTTCTGCATTGGCAATTCATCCCAAGCTCTAATGAACATAAATAATGTCTCCTGCACTCTGAACAGCAGACCAAGGAGAACTCACACACAGGGACACGAGCATGGTATTGCTTATTTTGCAGGGAGAGGGGAGGGAAGTTGCTGGAATAAGTTACATTAGCAACTTATGCAGGGGGACACAAACTCACTTTCTGTGAGCACTGCAGAAGAAACACATTTTTTGAAGTGACTGAGCAGAGGAGATGGTTTTAAGCTGCACAAATGAAATGTGACTACTGTGCTAAAAACAGGCACATGGTCAAATACTATAGTTGAACTGTAACTTAGTAAAGTGTGGTAAGTGACTTGCTTTAAATTTTGTGACTCCATCCTTCATTTCCTCTGACAGTGAGGAGAGCAGAGCAGCAGACATTTTCCCCTTTGTGGGCTATTTTTTGAGGTTTGAAAATGTTTCCATACTTAAGCGAAGACAGAACACTTTAATCTCAAGAAGTCTGGTGAATTTATAAACCTCAAATTAGATCAGGTCAATTGAAAAACTACACTTCAAAATAATTGCAAATGGTTTCATTTAGGTTTTGAGTCTGAAAATATATAGTTATATTATAAATTAAATATAAAGCAGGCAGTGGTGGAGGGGTTAAGTGTCAAGGTGTAATTTCAACACTTTCAAACACTTTTTTGGCATTATATCTAGAAAAGGAAAATCCAAGACCTGATTTTCACCCAGGGCTCCCCAGCTGCTATCTCCACAGATGGGTTAAAACTTGGGAAATGTAACATTTAAGTCACTAATAGCCAGCATGAAATTCCTTCCTGCATGTCTGAGGAGAGAACTTGGGCATGAGTTAATCCTTCCCACTTCACCTGACCAGGTGGACACATTATTAGCAGAGTGTGACACTCCCCTTCTTGCTGCTCTGAGGGGTACTTTCAACAAGGGAGAGCACTGCAGGAGCACCTTGGCTGGTGCTCTGACCCTAGACCTTTCTGCCATAGCTGCATCAGTGTGTTGAGGCAAGAGATGTGAGCCCTGACAGCCCAAAATGTCTTGGCAAAATCCCCTGATTCAGACACAGTGGTGAGCAGTGAGGCTGCTCTTTAGATGGTATAGCTTGATTTGCTGGGAGATGGAAAGGAAGATACTGGAATAAATTACATTGGCAATCCTGCAATGTTACCAGCATGCTGGTAATGGGTCTGAGCTGTGCTTACAGCTACCACTTGCACAGTGCAGAGTCAGGCCCTGGAGTTACTGTGTTCAGTGGCTTTCAAATCATTCTTCCACTCGGCTCAGTTTTTAGTGGCTTTCCCAGCACAGTAGCAATACCATGGCTGGCATGCTTCTCCTCTGCTGGAATTTGCTTTTCTTGTCAGGAAAAATGAATTCAGCTTTGTAGTTTTGGACCCAGAGCAGCTGGAGGTGAATCTGGCAGAAAGTCCTCTCAGCATACAGGATGAAGGAGTCCCTTCCTCTTGCCCTGTAACTATTAGAGAAAGGCTAGATGTATTTCATGGCTTATGCTAGTAGCAAAGATAACAATGGCATGCAACTGAGTCCACAAATGTGCAATAAGAGAAAGGCCATGATGAAAATGGAACAGTGCTTGAGAAATGCTTCTCAAATGACATGCAGATGTCAAAATATGCTCTACAGTGAGAGGAGGAAGGATCAAGTGAAGTTTCTTATCAAGTGAAGGCTGAGGCATGGCTTTGCCATTGTCTGAACACACCAAAGGCTGTAGAGAAAACTTAGAGAAGGCTTGCAGGCATGCAAGCTGGCCATACCACCTGCAGAAAGAGTTATATTTTTAATGCTGAATGTAATTAATGTTTGGAGCAGAGGGAGGGACTGGGTGACTTCTCTGATGCTCAGTGCCAGTTTAGGTAAGACCAGCATCCCTTTGTAGCACCACCAAGCTGAGAGTGATGAAGGAATGTCAGGGTTAAACAATCTGCTCTGCATTATGCTCAATGTCCAACCACAGCCTCATTGACTCCTTCCAGCTAAAAATCCGCAAGAAGCCCCGTGCTGGAAATTACTTAACTACTTTCTGGCACTCAAAGCTACTCATCTTCTGTACATTCCTTGCTCTGACAACAGAGATTTTTGTCCCTTTAAAAAGGCAGAGGCTATGAGTGTCAGAAATGAGGGAATTGTCCTCTAAACTGGTAGGCTGGGAGATAAAATGCCTGAACTTCCAGCTTTTAAACCAAGTAGCTGCCATAGGCAAAGCATTCCCATGCTCTGCCTCAGTTGGGCTGTAAATAAAATGGCTGTAGAAGTTACATACCCCAGTGAGAAACTGGATATTGTTACGTTTGATAAATACTTGTGAAGTAGTCTGTGTGCCTAAATGGTTACTTAATGAAAACAAGGTATTATTAACAGAAAAAATTAAATTCTTTTTATCTGTAATGACTTGCACACATCTCAAAAGTCAACTTTGGGTGGTGCACCAGAAAACAGCACCTGAGCTGTTATTCAGAATACTCCAATGTGGCTACAGTCATTTGCAAGAGCAAAGTAGTTTAATACTGGGGAAATGCTTCTAACTTACAGTTTACTTTAAAATAGCATAGAGAATAAAAGAAGTTTATGCATATGAAATTTTTTCAGCAACAATAATTATAGTTGCGTGGAATACTACAGTAAACCAAACAACTGAAAGCATTCTTAGCAATTGCTATTTAAAAGAACATTGCTAAATTTCTTAGTAATCAGCTCTAGTCACTTCAGTAATCTTCTAATGAAGCTGCATTTCCAAATCTCCTCGTATCTTGTCTGTTGCCACCAGGAAAGAGGAGCTGCACGCTCCCCAGAGAATTGAAGCAGCACATGGTGCATGTTGGTGAGCCACCACAACACACCCCAGGTATGAACACCAGTGTAACTATGTGAAATCGGTCCCTCCACACCAGGACTGCAACTGGCCCAGAAAACAGCCAACCAGGAAGCTGGGGCAGGCTTTTGGAGCACTGGAGAGAAAAACATCTGTAAAGCACAGCAGCACCAGCAGAGCACAGGAGACGAGCCTGCTTTGGCAGGGAGGGATGATCTGATAAGACAGTTTCCATCTCTGATTCCTTCAATTCAAGGAAATCCTAAGTGCAGGACCAGACCTTCATTCCAAGATGTTGCATAATACAAAGCCTGGCGCAAGATGCTGATTTTCAAAGATTTCTGATTTGAAGGAAATCCCTCAAAATCCCTCCTAGAATGTCAGAGGTAAACAGTTTGTTCAAGGCTCCTGCAGCTGAGGTGAACTGGCACAGAGCTACCGCAGAAATCCCTGGGCTGTGTCGCACAACAGCAGCCATGCCTCAGCAGATTAGCATTGCTTCACACCACTGTGGTCCCTACCTAGGGAGAAACCAGCCCATGGCTTTGCCCAACTCAGAAAGATGTGTTTGAGGATTTCTTAGGACTCTTTTTCCACTGAAGTGAACCTTGGTAGCTTTAAAAACTATGATATTCTATTAGCTTTGCTCCTGGGGTACGGGGGGAATACATGGCAGGTTCTGAGAGCCTGTGCTTTTATCTATTATTAACACCCAGACATGAGGTGAGAGCACCTACAGACCACACATAACTCAGGGCTCTGTAGAACAAAGTGCTCTGGGGGATGAAGCAAAGCTGTTCGTTATTCCCAAGCACTCCCTGTCATTGTGCTATTGATGTAGCTCTGCTTGCCTTACGTGTTCTCACCACCAAATTCCTCAAAACATGATGTGCCTGACCTTGCATGCCGCCCTGGGAGTTTTGCCTAAATAAAGGTTCTGTCCTGTTGTGATTACTTTCTGCACAGCCAGCAGAATTACATGCAGCTGGGAGATGTGGCAAACATCGAGCAGATACACTCTCCTCCTTGTTTAGATACAATTGTGGACAACACAAAGATTTCAAGCTTAATTAGCAACACCAAGGAAGCTGTTAGAGAGGCATTTCAAACCGCTTGCAGTTTAAGATGATTAGAACTTTGTGAAAACAAAACAAAATTGTGTAGCAAATCGTTAGGCTACAATTCAAGTCAAACTGAACCGCATCAAAGGAAATGAAGTGGCTATCGGCAAGAAGTGGGCTTTTTTCTTTTTTTTTTTTTTTTGAGGAATTTAATTTCATAGCCTTTAATAAACCCAATGTTCCAACCCAAGCTTGCCACTCTGGCAAGGAGCTTAACCAAAATAACACTGGAACCCAGAGCTGGCAGACCAAAGAGACTATAAATTGGTCAAAACCAGGCACAATACAAGAAAAAAATTGAAAATTCCATTCAATTTTCCTGTTTTAGAATTTTGATGTAACTGACCATTGACATGGAAATGTTATCTTGACCTTAACTGCGAAAGCTGACTTGCAGAGGAAAAAATGACAGAAACTCTGACATCTCACTGGTTATTTATAGTTCCCCTCATTCTCCTCTTTCTTGGTATTTTTACATTTGAAATGAGTTCTCGCCTGCCATGGGTTTCCTGAAGGACTGTTCGAGCAATGCAAGAATTTGTGACATAAAAACATCAAGAAAATGAGACTTTGTTGATTAAAATGGAAAACGAATTGTAGGTGGAAACTGTTGTCAGTAAATTGGCATGCAACAAAGCTGGGCTTGGTTTGGTTATAGATTGAACACTACAAGCCTTTTACTACAACCTGTTTAAAACTGACTTTTTCTGCTTCCTGTGGGCTACTGCTCAAGAGTCTGGGTTCTTCTAGAGTTTGTAAGAAAAAAAAACCACCAATTCCTTCCCCTTCATTTCCTTGAGGATAAAAACCCCTCATCTCTCTAAGCCACAAGAAAAGGCATACCAACTATTTACCTCTGCTTATTTCAAGTCACAGATAAGGGGATTGCTAAGTCACTTCTAATAGCTACTAAATAAATTAAATATTTCAGCTGGATATCAGTTTAACAGCTCCCCCTTCTACCTTAATTGCTCAGACAAAGAGAATGCAAAGCTTCTCCTGAAGATCTCATACAAGTCACAAGATAAATTAATTTTTTTCAGTGGCAGGGTCAGAGCACTGGAAACTAAGGGTGTTTGGCTTCTGTCCTTGGTTCACCAATGACTCAGAGAATAATTTCATTATTTTCCTCCACTGTGCTTCATATTATCTATGGAGTGTGTTTAGTCAGCTATTAGGAGGTGTGTAATGCTCTGACAGAAGTCACATCTGTATTGCAAACACCAAAGTTGGCACCTGGAGCTACCAAGAAATAAACAGCTCCCCAAACTGAAACAAAATGAAAACCCAAGCAAGAAGGTAATGAGATTTTGCAAAGAATTTCATGGAGCTTTCACTGAAACACCTTTTGAGTGCAAGATAATATTTTTTTCAGTGTATACGTGCAAGTTGTGAAATACAGGTCATTGCAGCAGTTCAGCATAAAAATAGCTGCTTTTAATAGATAACGTAATCCAGTATAAAGCTTGGAAAAAAAACTCCCCCAAAACTCTCACAGCATTTGGATGCTGCTGCTACCCGAAATGACAGTGAGAATATGATTTGCCCAAATCCGTGATATGTTTCCTAAAGAGTTGCCAAATGCATTTATGATCCTGATGTGAGAAGAACATCTTGGAGCCTTTGGGGCAATGGGAGAGTTATCTGTGCCTGAAATACAAGGGCTGAAAGCTTTGTGGGTGCTCTGAGGTCTTTCCAAAGGGAGAAGAAGAGGGAGTTTCTTGTTTCTTGAAGAAAGCCTCCTGAGTGAAATGTCTATTTTTAAAGACTCTGAAAGAACACTGGAAACCCACAGACAATCAGCACTGGCCACTGTAAAGAATAACAGAAATCAAAATCCAGTCAGTCAATGTAAGGCAAGAACTGCACTATACTCTTTCCCCTCCACACCAAGACTAGAAATTTCATTTTTTGGGGGGCAAGGATTTCTTCAGAGGTTTGAATTGAATTATTCCCTGAAGTGAACATCCATTCTTCTATCTAGAGTCAGGCTGTAATTGGAAATAAATCCAGGCTGCTGACTAAGTCCAGGGTCAAATATGTCACCTAGCAGGTACTGGGATTATTTTTAGATGCAATGACATCCCTATTCTTTTCATTCAGCTGACCTGGATGTTTGATTTGGTTCCTGGTCTGGGAAAGCAAGTTTGAGCCACCTGCTGAGATAAGAGTGACAAAGAAGGAAGGGATACAAAAACAGAAAATTGAGACAGCTATGTAAAAAGAACCCAGACAAGACATGGCACAGAAAAGAGAACTTCCCAAAGAGGTCAAGTGAGATGTGAGAAAAGCAAAATCTGGATACTGATGTTCTACCCTGGGAACTTGTCCATCACCTTTCTTCCTCTACTGTGAGATAATCTCATCCACAAAGACAGAGGCAGAGAAGATGATTTACATCAGTCCCTCTGCACCTCTTGCCCACCTCTGAGGGTGCTTCTGCTGGAACTCAGCTTGCTGTACAGTTGGGTGAGAAAGGATGGCACATTATTCCTTCTAGCCTTACAAAGAGAGAACCACATGATAGATCAGAACCTTCCTGGAATAAGTGAAAAGTAGACCAGAAGCTTTGGGTTACTCAACTGTTCAAGACACCACTGTGGGAAGTTGGGCAGAAGAGTCCTTGCAACACAATTGTCTGCTGAGTTGATCCAACCTCTGAGCACTGTTCCTTTGCTCTCAAAATAGAAAAATTAAGGGTCCTTAAAAAAAAAAAAAAAGGTTTTTCCTATTTTGTAGAGCCAACATGGAGACTTGGATACAGAGATCTTGGATGACAAAACCATTGGAATGCAAATAAGCTCAAGAGTTGCATCAAGAGCAGACAGGCATACCTGAGTAGGTGGTAATTCTCTGGTCTGGTCTGCAGGGTTAGTCAAGGATGTTCAGAGCAGGAAACATGCACTCTAAAGTAATTTCTTTCCCTTTCATTACCATGAGAAATTTTGGATTAATTTGGAATATGACAGACACTGGTCTGAGCTGTCAGAAAGGTTTATGTCAGAGCAGAGCAGACCAAAAATCAAGCTGACAGTTGGCATTTCTTTACCAGGTCTTTTACATCACTTGAGGAGGCTGCCCTGGATGTTATTTCAAGTTGAAAAGCACAGCAAGTGAACACTGTGCTAGTCAACTGTCAATCCCTAGTATTTTCTAACCAGATTACTCCCAAGTTTGTAAAAGCAACACCAAAGGCTTTCAGCCAAATATTACATTTAAAAAAAGAAATAACAGTTGAGAAAAAACCCAGCAAAACCTAAAGTGAATGAAGCTGCTGAAAGGAAGAGATTCACTTGGGCACACACATCAGCATCACAACCTGCAGTGTCTTGTGACAGCGCTTAAGAAGCAACAAGCGAAGCAGAGCAGCAATGGCAGGACAAACCAAATTGTCCAACCTCACAGTTTTCCTGGTGACACAGTTATGTAAGAAATATGCATTTATATAAACACACTGAATGTATAATAGATGTTATATAACATGTCCATTCTCCAGTCAACAGCATCCTCTCAGTGTATGGACTCTTAGGCTGAAATCACAGCGGTTATGGAATATAGAGGAAAAAACAACATTATTGCAGGATCATTCTGATCTGTAACTGTTCCATTCCATTATGAGTATTTTCTTTCCATAACAGCGGAAAAGACCATGCTCCAGTGCTTCTCACAGTACTTTAAAAGGTCTGAGATCACCTGCATCAATGGCTGTTTCCCCATGTAACTGCTGAATTGCTCGTTTCCATCCTAATACAACTTCCAATTTTCCTTTCTGTGGACCAGAAGTTGCCATTTCCCCAGCAAGAACATCTGAACTCCCAAAGTAACCTGACCCTCATGTTTTGCCAAGCAGCCCATGCAAAGTAAAACTGGGCCACATCTTTCCACACACAGCTTCTGATTTAATGGACCCATGAGGAACAACAGAAGGAAGGGCCACTCTTCATCAGGTTCCAACTATGGACCAGATCCAGGTGAAAACAGACAAGACAGCCTGGTATTAGCATGTGGCTCATGTTTCTGAGTGATCCAGCTAATGCAGGCCATAAGGACAAGTGCTGGTGGTCTCCTAATGGAAGGATCACATTTTGTTGCTGCTCTGGTGGTGCAAAGTGGTCACTCTTCACGTGCACTGCCACACCAGCTTCCACAGATAGGAGGGACAAGGACAGAGGGACAGGGAGTGGCAGTGAAGAGTGGGGAATAAAGGAGTTACCTAGGGCTTTCTGAGTCATCCTCTTCCTCAAAGCTTGCTGCTGGGGCAGCACAGTCCAACTCTGCCCTACCTGCAAGTTTTCCTATGGAAAAGTTACTGTTGGCTCCTTCACATGCAGCATGAGTCCAGCGAGCATTGTCCTGCCAGTTCTGCAAGGGCAGCTAAGGAGTCTTGCTGGAAATCTGGCCCCAGAGAGAAACAGCAGTGGAAAGCAGCCATTTCAGAAGCACATTATTAAGTCATCAGACCAGTAGCTACAGGATCCCCATGGAAAAGTTGATCCAGGCACTTTGTATAATTACTTGAGCCCTCCCAGTCATTTATTCCCCTTTGTGGTTGGCAGGGAAAGTCAATATCTTCTGGAGCTGCAAAGTCATAGGGCTTTTTAAGAAGCCAGGTTTGTAGGTGAAGACATTTCCCTTTGCAAAACCTTTGCTGGAGCACACACTGCTCAGCAGCAGTCCAGGCTAATGCAGTGAGTTCAAATGAGCATGACAAACAGGCAAGCCTAAGCTTTCCATTTGCTTTACCTACATATGTTTTAACACTCACATTTTTAGATGAAGAGACATAAAAATACCTTAAATGTGCATATTGCCTACAGTACTTCTGGACTCCACCTGTGGGAAGGAACTGGAGTTTAAGTTTTAATAAAGTTTCACATGTTTCCAGGAGGTTGCTAATTATCCTGCGTGTTTTATACAGTATTTCTGGCTCCAGGGTCTTTCTGAACTTTTCTGAAAGAAACCCAACACAAAAATATTTGAGCCAAGACCTGGAATGTGTATGACTGAAAATGAGGCACTCACTCTAGGGTTCATCTAACCCCACATATCCTTGTTCTTACCAGGCTCTGGAAAGCACTTTGAGATCTGCGGGTAAGAAAATAATACCTCAATACCAAAGGTTTGTCTTTGCCATTTATTTCTCCCACTTCCATGCATTTTAAACTCCACTGTTTGCCTGGCATTCCTGTGACTACAGCTGGGTATAGAGTTGATCTTTTCAGGGCCTAATGTAAGAATTAATTCACTTTGGGTACAAACCCTCCTTTTAATGACCAAACGATTAACAGTCACACACTGCAAAGTGTCCTCAGGGGTAGGGTGTTCTATATTTTAGGGTGGCTAATTCAAACCACCTTTTCTTAAAGATACTTCAAGCCAGCAGCTTGAGTTGGGGTATGTTCAGCATCCTGGAATAAACAAAGCAGCCCATATTCTCTGACAGAGAAGAAAAACCACAAGATGGATGGAAAGAAGGCCAATTTTTGAAAGCAGCTTTTACCTCTTCTGACCTAGATAGCTGACCACACCAAGCACAACCTCCAAGTCCTTTTCTTGGGCTCCTTGAACAAAGGCAGACAAATCTCCAGTGGCATCAGCTGGAGTTACTGACATCTGGACCTGCTGTGGAAATGGTCTAACAGGAGGAATGTGTTAGCTAGTGCCATGGACAGAACACAAGGATCTTGTCAGTACACTATGTGCATGCTTCCCACTGAGCTTGGGCTCTCTGCTCTCTTCTGGGAACGTGACAAAAAGAAAACCAAACACGGCACCACTCCTTCTACCCCAAATCCACAGTTTGTGAGGTCCTTAGTGCTATACCAGCATTGTTTCTGTGCAGATTTTTAGTGCTTTACAGGTCTGACTAAATCAAGACTTCCACTGCAGTGCCCAGGCATAGCCTGAACACATCAGGAGACACAGACTTACCACTTGCTAAGGCTCCCTTGGCTGGCTGTACAGAAAGCTCTGTTCCTTCCTAAGGAAGGTACTTTGATGGATAAACCTCTACCTGGAGATAAAGCTGGTGGGCCAGAAGATGGTTTTGCTCCTGAACAAACAGATGGTTTCACAGTTGGGTGTGTTCAACCAATTTTGTTCAGACAAGTCCGGGATGTTCATCAGTCCATGCCTCTCCATTCCACTGCTCTGACATCTTACTGATCCACTAATTTTACCAGCAGGTTTTTTTTTTCTTTATTATAAATAAAAGACTACAGATAAGCAGTAAATACTATCAGACATAATAGCTCTGCAGTACCACACTGGAAATCTGTTTCAGCCATGCTGATTCACATGGTTTCTCTTGTAGGGACAGTTATACTGGTCCCAACGATGTGGTTAGGGGACAAATGGTTTATCCCAGGTTACCATCACAGGGAATCTTAAGCAGAAGCCATTAATAATAAACTGTGTGATTTAATGACATTTCAGGGTTTGTATAATGTGTGGAAGATACTCCATACATTTACTATGAAATAAAAACTTCAGTGTACAGAATGTTTCCCAGAAAGACTTAACAATTGCTTCAACAGGAGAAAAAACTACTTTACCTTACTACAGTATAAACTGCTAATTACTCCACCAAACCCTTGAAAAGCAACAAGCTCACTCTGGCTGATATTGTGTAGATGATATGAAATGTCTAAATGACATGTTCAAAGCTCCTGGTCAAGCCTATGTCTGTAGCAAGTAAAGGGCTCAGAATCACCACATAGAGACAATCCTAGGGCTAAAAGCATGGAGAGAGCTTGAAGAGTGACTATTCCACAAAAGACAAAACTGCAGTGTAAAAGAAAGTGCAGTCATAATGTTAGATCTTTCACAAATAGAACCAGGAGAAAAAGATGTGAAGGTTCCCTCAGGAAGCAAGTAGGAAGCATCTGCAACAGTTGATGCAGAGCGAGGGGGACATCTGAAACTAATCTGAGATAGTTTTGTGCATCTGTAAATCCATTTCTGTAAGCTTCAACTTCATAAACCTTTTAAATTATTCAGTGTCTATTGGATGTTACAGTTACTTGCTGTAACCTTAACACAGTTGGAATTAATGTTGATAATATTACACTAAGGTACTCGAAGTGGAGTACCAGGAACCCCTAAAGATGCCCTCTGTCATGAATACACAGCTGCAGAGAAGAGAACATGTTCTCCCTTAGCTGTCCTTGCTAGCCTAGAAGTTCCCAGCACCTCAAACCATGGCCATGCAGTCAGCTAAGCCCCCTTAAGTCACTCCATTCCAGTCTCAATAAACAATTAATATCAACCCATTTCTCAGGAATGCTTAACTTAAGCACAGTGAAGCAACTCAAGCACAGCAAAAAACAGACATAAGGCAATGAAGAATTCAGAAGAGAAGCCAGGGCTGTGAGATACGGACCCAAACCTATGCAAATAGCTCAGCCTCTGCTACTTTAAGTTAACCAGATTTCTTCTTTCCGTCCTCCTCCTTTAGGGTACTCTCCACTGTTTAGGCACATTTGAGGCCAGCAAGACAGCCTGTTGGATTCTGGATCTAGGAGCTAAGGAAGCACCAAGGGGAAGGACTGCCAGGCACCTCGAAGGTCATAATGATTCTCTACACTAGAGGAGGAAAAAGGCATTTCCCAGTTGGCTCGCAGAACCCTGAACTTAGAGCACAAGAGGTAACTCAAGAGCCAGGAAAATATCTTGGGGGAATGTGGACAGAAAACCCAGGGTTGAATGCAGCTCCAGCAGCCTAGGTTCACCTGCCCATTCATATCCTATATGGGGTAAAAGCAGCACCATAGGGCCATTTTTCACACTAGGACCTCCCCTCTATGAGGCAGACCAAGAATTCCTTCTTTTGGCAGACTTGTGAAAGACTCTTTACATTTTCCTCTTCCTTTCCAACAGGTGCTGCCATTTGGCACACACAGCTGACACATCACCCACAGATGCCCCTGAGCTTTGTAAATCCCATTCAGCAACATGTTAGCTCAGACATGGAAGATGAACTCAATTCAGAATGGAAGGAGAGTGAACACAGTAGAACCCCATTTTTAAAATCTTTGGCAGGGATTTCAGAGGGTAAGGTAATCTCTACTGTATGCTTTTATATGCCAGGATATCTTCTGAAATGACTTGTGCTTTAGAATCCCATTCACTTCCTCAAAAAATGTATTTTTTCCACCAAAACCTGCTGAAAAAGAAATCTATTGCAGAAAGGGGCAGCTGCACCTTGCAGATATGCACAGCTGAAGATCTTTTATGTAAGACTCCCCCTGACTGTGTGGAGAGCTGTTAAGATGTCAGATCATGGTTTGCTGCTCTCAGGGAGGCTGCTGCAGCACTCAGTCAGAACAAGTTTACGTCTTGGAGGAATTAATTTGTCTGAATAATGTCATCCTGGTTAAACAAAATGTTAGGGAAAATATTGCTGCGTTCTGGTGCACCTCCCTGAACTGATGCCTATATATGGGGATTAGCCAGCGTGAAAGGGATCCTGCTGAGTCAAACTGGATTATAGCAGTATTATTTTATGCAGACAGTAGAAAAGAGGAGGGAGGAAGGAGCTAGGGAAACCTTGAAAAACCACCAGCTATTTGACATGTTAAAGCAAACAGCATATATGTGAAAATGCTGCCTGCTTACACAAGTGTATCAGAGCCAGGTCAGCTGACAGCAGTAACCCAAAAATAAGTTTTTACCCCTTTTAGCCCTTCAAGCAACCCAGCTCCCAGAAAGCAAGGTACAATCCCATGCTGTCTTAGGCATCAGGAGATGTGTTTGTGTTCCCATGGTGGCACCCTGGTGGTGGTGGTGATGTTCCTCACATGGGGAGGATGTCCTGGAGAGCCTTGCCAGACCTTCCCAATTGCCCAAACAGCACAAAAGGGGACAAATGAGCTTGCAGACTCAGCTCTCAGAGCCCTTGGGGAGCTGGTGCAGATGGCAGGAAGGGAAAACACGTAGGTTTTCAATAAAGTCCCTGAGGTGCCTCCACTTATCATCATCAGGCACTCACACAGTCATTTATGTGGTGATTGTTCAGTGCTGGCTGGAGACTCAGGGCTGGTGGCAATTCACAAATGGGACATGTCCTTGTACATCTTGTTTGCAGAGCTGGATCTGCAGTGTGTTCTTAGAACATGCCTGGAGGGCTGATGTCCTCTCTCTCTCTCTCTCTCCAGCAAACAGCTTGACCTTACAGTAATGGCATCAATTCCTCTGCCTGAATTACTCTGGCTCAGCAAATATTTACCTGTGTAAATAAGAGATGCCCTAAACCAGCCTCCTGCACCCTGCAGTGCAGGGACAGAAGACTGGGTGAATATCCTACAGCTGTGGTGAGTGAACAGTGCAAAGGACCCAAGGCTGGGTGAAGGAGACCCCTCCACAATTATGTCATTAAAGGACAGACCCTATTTAAGCACATAAAAGCAGCAAAACTCAGGCAGAGGAAGAGGTGGCACATTTTAGGTCAGAAGGAGTTGCCACAGTGTGAGGCAAGGTTTGTGCCTCTCTTTGTAGTGCATCTGTTCAGCAGTGCTGTTCTTGTTGGATCAAAACCCCTGTGCCTGCTCCCCCTGAGAAGTGTCAGTCTAACTGAGTGTGGTGGATTGTGCTAAAAGCTGAGCTTTGCAACACTGAGCTGGAGACCACTGTGGTAGCAGAGGAAAAACACTCCATCCTCCACTGCTCAATGCCAGAATATCCAATGCAATCCTATGCTAGTCAGAGCATACAAACACATGGTTTGAAGGAAAAATTCAAAAGGATTTGAGTCATGGGAGTATAAAAAAATTCTCAAAAACCAAATAGAACATATCAGTCATGTTGTAACTTAGAAAGCCAAAATTTCCTCCCAAAGACAGCAGTGAAACAGTTTCCAAGATTCCAGGACACATCTCTGTCTGGAGCTAATAAAGATATGTTTATTTAATCCAAGTTTCAAGCCCAGTAAAATCCATTTCTGACAATAAGAACACAGCCAGCCAAAGAAATGACACTGCACCTCCCTAACCCACCTTTTGCTCACAGGTAGCATTGTAGCCCATCCAGCTCAACCCTCCAGCACTGCCAAGCCCATCATAGTGCCCACTGCACACCTCCCAAAGATTAAGACCGTTTTCCACCTCCTTTCTGCAGTCATCTGTATTAGCCCTGTGCTTTTCCAAGTGGGAAGGTGGAGTAGGCTGGGAGACCATGGTGGGAAGACAAGTGTACTACTGACCACAGCATCCCAATGAACACTTCCATCCCTGCCTTGATCCTCTCTGGCACATCCCAGGGTATTTTCTGCATGCTGGAGCTGGAACAAGAGCTCTTCCTGAGCAGTCTTTTCTGTCACATCTCCCCCACATCTAAGAAAGGGCAGTTTTGGTTTTGCCTTCCAGTTAAGGCAGTTTCAGAGCTTGGGTCCACTCATCTCCAGGGCCCATTTCCCAACCCCTTAAAACCACCTGGGCATATTGCAACTCCACTTTCTCATCCTGGCTGCATCAAAGAAAATGGTCAGAATTGCCTTTTCTGGTGGAGTCAGTCCTGAACGAGAGTGAATTAGAGCATGACTAAACAACCAGGCCATGTGGGAGCTATAGGTGGAAGAAAACCTACTTTCTAGGCACTCAGATGCTGCTTGCCTTAAATCCACCAAGCAAAAGTGACACCAGCGCTGGGGTGACTGCAAGAGTTGTCGGTAGGGCTGGTTAGAATATCCTTCCCCAGGAGATACCAATAACTCTCCACCATGACTCCCAAGGCACATGCATGTCAGCCCAAGCACGTGGCTTGTAGCAAGATGAAGTTATCTGGGATGAATTCCACCACAAGCACCAGACCCATTTAACAGAAATCCCCTTGTGCTCCCTTAAAGAAATAGCAGTAAAAACCAAAACAACCCCCCACACTCCCTGTGTGTAAACATCAGCAAAAACGAAGTAGTTTAATATATTTTGCAAAAGTAAAACCAGAGTAAATGCTTTGCCTCCAACACATCAGGAACATATTATTACCACATTGTCTTCAGTGATTATTCAAGCAAAGCATTTAAATGTTCAGGGAGAAGAATGTCTGCTAAAATATTGTTATGTAACGTGGGGAAAATGACTAATTCTGCCCTTGATCTTTTCCTATTTTGCTCCAAGTAAGAGTCATTAGAACTCATTCTCTGGTTGAAGCAGCAGCACGGCCGAATTCTGACCCAATTTCCCCGGTGGCTTTTACAGTGGGCCAATCCTATCCCAGGCAGCTGAGCTATTCCAGAATTACAGAGCATAACTGTCTTCTGAATCAGTCCTCCAGGGCTGCACTTTTCCAAAGACAGGTGGAATAAACAACGCACATTTCTCCAGGCTCCCTGCTGACAGAGGTCAGAGATCATTTACTTCCCGTTCCTCATGACTTGTGAGGAGCCTGGAGCCTTACACAAGAGCCAAGTGGGGCCAGCTCCATCCAGCAGTTCTGTGCATACTTCAGCAACTGCTGATTCACAGAGTGGGATTGCTACATGAATTCCTCTCCTGACAGCAGACAGAGAAGATGAAGACCTGTTCTGTGTATCCTTATTTCCAGTCCATCTGCATCAATAGTACACATAAAAGACAAATAGACCTGTCTGTTCTTACAGACACCGACAGAAAGCTGACATTTTCCTATCCTAGTGGAAAAATAATAATAATAAAATCAAACAAAAAACCAAACAAGCAACAACTACAAAAAAAGAAAATCAGAGGTTGAAAATTTTTCAATAGCTTTTTTTAAGTTGTGACCCAATCCAACCTGTATTGGACTGAAACTGTCCTGCATATACAGAAAGAAGAAGACACTGAGCCTGGGTTGTATTCACAGATGAGTTCTAGTTACAGCCAGTAAGAAAACACAATGTTGTTTAAAGCTCCAGAAAGGCCCCTGACTTCCCCTCCTAAATAAAAAATTTGCATAGAAAATGCCTAATCCTGCCACACTTTTGAGAATCAGCTTTTCACTAGTGGGAAGAAAAAAAATTTTTAAAAAAAATCTCTTCTTGAGGTTTCTTTTCAAAGCTTTTAGATTCTAGCCTTCAAATTTAAGATTTTCATTTTGGGGATAACTGGGGTGAAAATAGAAGTTCTCAATGACCTTCAGCTGAAATCCATTTCTTGGGCAACTTTCTACCTAAGTCACTGGAGAGGCAGGGGTGGGCTTTAGCTCTCACAGGGCTCTGTTGCCCCATCAGGTGATATATCACAGCTCAGGTATCTGCAGTCTGCATCAGGCTGGGATTGTGTGTTTATCCTTCCTATAACCTCCAGCTAGGAGCATAATACTATGCATGATTAGATAGGCTGGACAAGTCTACATCTTGCTTAGCTTGGAGTTAAGAGGGAGAAAAATTACTGAAATCATGTATTTGGGATTTATCCAGATATTTCCACAGCCAGAATCCAGCACCTTGGGACCAACCCTACAACATTCTCTCCCTTTTCCTAAGATTGAGATTCAAAGGCACTCATGAAGCTGTCACTGCATTAACCCATTCCAGTGAGATTTACTCAATCTGTCACAGAGATCCTAATTGTCACCCACTGGACACCTGTTACAGCACTTCTGTTATTTTTAATTAACCACATCCAAAATAAAATTACCAGCTCAGTCCTTAGTGAGTCTGGCTTGAATCTGTGTCCCCTCAGTAACAGCAAGGGCTGCTCTAAGTGGAAGAAAATGCATCAGCCTGCTAAGGGATGGTGAGGCAGAAAGTCCCTGACCATACCAGGAAGTTCTGGAAGGCAAACAAGGCTCCTTTTCCAGCTAGAGCACCAGGGCTTATTTTGCAATTAGGCAAGAGAAGATAAAGGGACAAGCAAATTTCCTGCTGTGATGGGGCATTTGCAATGCAGTCCCTATAACTGCATCTCATTCCTAGCAGTACCAGTCTACACAGTGCTGGGTTATTATGTAGTGTCTTGGGCTGCTTGGCAGTAATAAGCATTCACCGAAAATGGACTGCTATTAGCCACTGGCAAAAGCTGATTATAATAGTGCCAGCACTGGAATATGTTTTCCACCCATTTACAAGAGGAGTAAAATAACAGGAGGGGGAAAAAAAAATCACATTTGCCAGTGTTTGGAGCGTAGTGTGCTCTACATACAATTATCGAGAGAATGACAGGAAATTGACCCATTTACTCAGAAAAGTTCCTATCGTGTTCTGCACTATTTCATTTCATGCCCATTTGAGAACAAGTCATTTCTCTTCAGGGCAGAAGATAAATTGTCAGCTCGTACACACATCTCTTTCCATTGCCAGGCACAAAAATATCACAAAGAAACATTTTCCTGCCCTCTGCTTAATTTTCTTCTTCATCTTCCCTAATAAATGGTGCTAACTATAAAAGTCAACAGACTGTAAATAAACTCAATTCTATTCCTACCTTACCTTATGATTGATTTTTGGACATAATGTATTCCACCCACAAGGTCTCTTGTCTGATTCAACTGCTTTTCTCAGCACCAGAGAAAAATCAGATAACCTCGGTGGAATAGCTTCATGTAAAAACAGAAACATTTGGCAAATACAGTTTTCCTAATGGCACACTGCAATACAGGCTACAGAGCACATCAGTGCCCAGCTCTGTCAGCGTGGGGAGAGTTCTGGGCACTTAGGCAGAGGGGCTGCCAGCAGGGCCATTTCAGAAACAGCAGCATAATGGGGTGCTTGAGTTCCATATGTACACCCAGGCAGCTTCCCAGCTCTGCCCACGGACTTACCCTGCCCATTTAAGCCAACCACTTCTCTGAATGTGCTTGACAGAGGGCAAAAGAGCAACTGGATTAGCATGGACAGGAAATTCACACAAAAAGGACCTAGAGACCCGAAGATAGCAAGGTCCATGGGGAGAGGCAGCATGTGCATGTAAGAATAAAAAAAGGACATCATGGAAATGTCTCTATCTACACCCTCAGGTTTCTAGAGAACTGACCTTGCTGTTCCTGCTCCATTCAAGTGGCAGTGCTCAGCTCTGGTTAATATCAAGGACATCAATCAGCAGAGAATTCAATGGCAGCCCTGATGGAAGTGCCAGCAGTCCAGGTTTGTGAGAGCACAGGTGTCTCCTGTGCTGTACAGCTGGAGAACTGCTAATGTAAGGATGAGCCTTGGGCATGAGGAGCCAGCATGGCAGTAATTCTGTACTCCCCAGCTCCTGTCAGATCCATCAAACACCATTCCAGTCCACAGCTGGTTTCTTTGTTCCCTCACACCAGTTTCTTGAGGTTTAAATTAGAGCAGCTCCTCAAATCCCCATTTCACACAACTTTTCCTACAGCTGGCACATTGGCCAGCACCCCTCAGCTTACCCTCCAGCCCTTGCTCTGCAAGGTGCAACTTCTTTCACACGTCCACAGTGCACACAGTGCTGAACACACTGTTCATTTGCTCTGGAATTTTATATTCAACCTGATCACTCAACACTGTTCTTTCACCCAAATCGTAGCTCCCTGTGCTCCTCCATCCTGGAGCATCATTTCTAGGAGTGAAAATCACCAATCATTTGAAGCAGGAAATGAGATGGAGAAGGGAGCTCAGAGGCAGAACCAGCCTCAGTAGTTGCAGCACTCCAATGCTATCCTGAGCACAGCAAAACTCATCTTTTGTACAAAAACCAGTCATGGAATGTGTTATTCTTGCTTTGACTATGACAGAGATATGGGATGGAAATATGCAGAATATCAGCTTGGGAAGTGCAAAGGAAAGAAGAACCTGTCTTCACAACCAAGCAAAATATTCAAGGTTCTGCTAATTCACATTTGGACTACTTCCCTTCTCCCCCCATACCTGTTCCCCAGGTAGTAAAAGGGCTTAGCAGAGTAACTAAAGGAGGACTTTCCACATCAAGAATCATATGGGAATTATAGTCAAAACCAAATTGTTTGGATCTGGTCTTTGTCCCAGAGAAAAGCTGCCTGCTCCTGCTTAGTACAGAGGCCAGCTGTCTGTGAAACCCAGAGTCTGCAGATGCCTACAGGGAATGTGAAAAAGAGGGAGAGAGAAATAAAACAGCTCCCTACCTCACCGTGAGAGGGTTTTGTTCCTCTCTGGCCAACAGGCTAGATGGACATCTAGACATGTGCAAGAGAACAGCAGAGATCATTACCTGCTGGGGAATACAATTGCTGTTCCCCTGTGTGAGGGCAGCCAGATTCACTCAACTCCCTAGGAAAAACAGTGGAAGCATTAAGAGACACTTTTACCTTCCTGTCTTCATCAGCTGAGGAAAGAATTTCCTGTGGCTAATTACACATTTTAGCACCAAGGTAGTGATTGTCCTCTAACTGCAAACATTGCCTCCAGCCTGGGGGAGAGCCCAGCTCTGACCACAGTGCCTTGGGCACTGGCACAGGGCATCTGCAGGACAGGACAGGGATCCCTCACCTCCTGCCTCGTGGAGCACACACAGTTATGGGAAAATGAGCATTTCTGGCACTAGAGGTGCCAGCTCCTGACTGTGTGCAGCCTCCTGCTATGTGCCAACCCCATCCAGTCCTCCTCCAGCTGCCCACCCTGCCTGATCAAAGCCCACAGAGGCCTTTGGGTCTGCTAGCTACCAGGAGCTGAACTCTTCCCTTAAGGTGAGATTCAAAGCCCACCAATCCACATACCTGTGGCAATTTTTCCACTGATGGGATATAGCTCCAGTTTTTAATCAGGTAATTGCTTGCTGCTTATACACAGACCAGGCTTGTTGGGCTCACTCTTGGTCCCTTAGAATATAACCAAATTTTTCCTAACATTGAGAAAAAGGAGATGGGCCACTTCAAAAGCCACACTCCCTCACCTTGCTTCCAATTCCTTCGTTTATAAATGCTGAAGTATGAGCTTCACATTGATGCCACAGCCCTGAGGTCCTGCTGATTGCCACCCAAGGGTGAGAACAGGGATGTGGCCCATCCACCATCTGTGCAGGAGCAAACTCCCTTGCACACGTGGAAATTTACCTCCAATCCCCACCTCACTTCATACATAAATGCTCACCTTGTCTCAGCACGAAAAAAAAAAACAAAAAAAAACAAGAAGGAAGAAAGAAAACAAGTATCTTCCTCTGCCAATACATACATGTGTACACATACACAAACAGTTAGGAAAAATTGAAGAATCTGTAGATAGAGGGGTTAGTGCCAGATTTTAAAATTATCAAACATTATGTACAAAGAAAACATAATGAGTTCCTACGGGATGTAGAAAAAATTACCCATGAATGAGAGGAAAATGGATAACCACTCCTGGGTTTGCCACTGGTGAATTATTTAATAATCACTCCCCAGCAGATGGAATATATTTATCCACCCCATTGGAGCACACTTTGCAATTTATTTACACTGCTTTAAAATATGATTATTTATTAAAAAAATAAACAAGGTATCCACAAGGGAAAAGGCAAGGAAACAAGCTTAGAGGGGGAAAAAGTATGTCTTGAGCTTTTCAGTTAATTTTAGGGAATTTCCACTAAAATTCACTTGAATCTTCCATACTTCTATTTTAAAAAACAGAAACTGAAAATTCATTTGATCAAGCCAGTCTAGATTCTTTACACACTCAGGAGGATCACTTTGTGAGATGGGGTCTATATCTCACGTCTCTCATTAGCCACATTGTCTTGGGCACCACAAATTGGATTCAGCTCCTAACAATTTCAAAGAAAACATTCAAATTGGGATTAGTGGGAGCAGGCCCATAACTTAGACTAATACATTTTATGGGATCCAGTTCCTTATCTAAGCTAGAGTGACTCTAAGCCATGGCTCAAACAGCACTCAGCCTTGCCATTTAATTAGCTACTTATTCTAAAATGCAAAGGGTGCCATTTAGCAAAGTTTGAAAGTGCAAAAGGTACCCTTTAGTACCATATAAGTGCATAAGTGTAGTGCCTGCTCCCAAAATTAAAATAGCAGTTGTGAGCAAAAGACTCTGCCCACTCAACAGCAAAGTGTGCTACTGATAATTGAAGACTGATCTGGAAAAACCTGAAGGAAAGTCCATGAAAGGAAGGAGTATCTTTCCCAGGCAAATGCCAAATCATTTCAGATTGGATTCAGGCTTCCAGATTCTTCCTGTGCAACTCTGTGTGTATATACAGGTATAAATTAACCATGGAGGGCTGCACAGCAACTCTATTACCCAGCTGGGCACAGATGTTTTTAGGAGCCAGAAGTCATCTGGGAGAGGGGAGGTCAAGAGAAACCCCAGAGTGTAGCACAAGCTTTCATGCTTTGCCCAAAGAAAACAAACAATCAAACAAAACGCCAAGCCCAAGCCCTAAACCACTGTTCCCTCACCAAAGAAAAAACTAGTTGCTGTTGGTGAAACCTCTTCAGAAGTTTTTCAACAATCCATTCTGATTTTCTTTAAAACCAGTGAAATTTATTTGCATATCTCAAATGTGGAAAAGTCTCATGGTAAAACCATCAATGGTTACTGGAGACATAACACTTTCTAAAGTCACTAAAGAATAAGATGACTTACTACTAAGAGTTTAAGTCTCATTGTCAAGAGTGGGTTAAGCAAACTAAAAGCAGACAATTCCTCAGTCATTTATGTGCTTTTGAAAAAGTTTTTCCAGGTCCTGATGATATTTTCTCTCTCACACCTTGCTTCCCCTCCCTAGACCAAGAAAATCTGCAACTAATATGAATCAAGAATAGATATTTTGTAAAATATTTCACCTTAAAAAAAATAGAAATCTGATAGACTAAAATCCAGCTGCAGGCATGGATGTCAATGCTGTACCAGCTAACTAGTTCAGCAAAAGGGCTGCTCCATAAACAGTAGTGAATGCTAAACATCTTTAAAGTTAAACTAGAATACTCAGTTCAGATTGAGGAGAGCAAATCAACATATCCTGCTTACTAGGAAAAGGCTCAAACATAAGCAAATCCTCCCTTGAACTGGGAGTGCTGCACTTCCAGCAAAAAATCCAAACTGACCTCTACCGTCTCAACATCCTGGAAGAGTAAAGTTCACTGTATATTATTTCTGGAAAGAGAGAGATCAGATTTCAAAAATTACTTCCACCACAGCAATCTAACACATGAAGACAGACAGTACAGATGTGCATGTCTCTGGTGGGATGTGGACAATACAGACAAGGGAGCAAAGTCCTCCCTACACCCTCCTGAGAAGGAAGGATGGAAATGTCAAACACCTTGTGTGGAGTTATGCACTCGTTTATTTTAAAGACAGAAAGGATTAAATACATCTACATAAAGGAAAGAAAAAGTGTTTAAACAACAATAAAAAAAAAGATTTAGTGGCATTAATAAAGAACTCCCTTAAACCAGCATGTCACCATTAAAGTAATTAATAGGGCATGCAAGGCATTTCAGTGGAAAGTGAGCAGTGCTCACATTAGAGCCTTTTAAGTTTTCACATGACCTCAAGACAAGACAGACTACAGCATTCCTGTGCAAAAGTACCCTCTAAAAAAGAGATGGGGGCATTCAAGTCTATAAAAGAGTGATTTTAAAATTTAAATGATATGGTCTAAGTCTAAAATGCAAAGGTTAAGGGAATATTAGAAGGGCAATAATTCTATCTGATTAAACTTTTATCCAAAGTGACAATAAAAATCTTCAAAATGAATTAAGGATTTTATTAACAGATGCAGAGGCTCTATAAAAGAGTTTGAAATCTAAGTAATAGAGAGAGGAGGTTTAATTCTTTTTTTGTCTGGATGAAGGTGATATTACTATAAAACTTTAATCTTACTGCCATGCCACAGTGAAAGTAAAACTGTCAGAGGTAATAGAGCAAATCAGGACTGCTTTTTCTCCCTGCTCTGGGTTGCAAAGGCCTCTTTCCAGAGTATAAGAATATGCACATTCTATGTATGGCATTGATCCTACAGGTGACAGACACATGTGGACAAGTTATGGGCTGACGATTCACCTGGGCTTCTGCTGGTTGCAACAGTCCCAAGGTGGTAAGTACAGGCAAATTATATGGACCATTTCAAATGAGTACTGAACAAAAATTGGTGCTATACCACCAGGGACTCTTCAGAACATTTCAGCCTTTCCAAAACAGAATTCACTATTTCAGGACAGTTTTAGACATTTAACTTGTTTATTAGTACCTGTATGTAGTAAGAGGATAACACCGATCTCCAAGCCCTTAAACAAAGGCATTTCACTACTTTAAAATGATCAAGTTTAGGCCAGCCATAAATCTGTGGAACAGGATAAAAAAAAATCAAGACTTTTTCTGAAAATTATTACTAAGTGCTAGATATGGTTTAGAGCACAGCTCAGCTCCATCAGGGCATTTTGCAGCCATGATTTTGGCTATTGATAATTTTTCCTTCTGTTTTGCTGCTGCTAAATTCTGGCAACTTGGTTGCCTTAGTGATGGCTGCACTGCCTGTGGCAGATGTACTGGAAGACATCCTGCAACATGGTTTGGCTTTTCCAGGAACTCTTGAGCCTTTTGCACGTTGGCAGGAATGCTGTGATGGCCACCTGTGCCTGTTCCACCAACCTCTGACCCAACTGGTGTCAGCACTGGGCACAACCTGGCCCCCAGGCTGCCCCTGTCACACCCTCCACAGGAGAACCCACGGCTCAACGTCTCTCAGCCCCCACAGAGCCCCATCGTGTGCTACAGCTGCTCCCACTCCCTGCTGAGGAGCCCCAAAAGCACCTTCAGGGACTCCCACATCCTCCTTCGGCCCTGCAGCACCCACGAGAAAGGCACAGCTCCTCAGAGAAGCAACTGACTGCAAATTGCCGGGGAGACTAGGATGTCAAACAAATATTTTTCTTTTCACAACAGAACATAAATATTTGGCAGCACATTTAATTTTAAAAGTCTAGGAGTTGCTCAAAGAGATTGCCGAACATTGCTGTGATGTTCATTTGCTTCCTAAAATATGACCAGCCACAGATGGCTTGCTGTAGGAAATATTAAATAATTTTCTTAAAGTGTTGTCTGGCTTGAACACAGATTGCATTTACACAGATACCTTTGTTGGTGGAAGGCCAAGATGGTGTATTGGTTCAAACACGACCTTAAATAAAAAATTATCTTGTCAGGAGCTAATGGAATATTCATACTTAAAATCTCAATTCCTGATAACATCTGAGAATTAATTTACATTTCAACACTGTTATTTTTCCCCTTCTTGCTGTACTTCCCTTCACAAACAAGGGAAAAAATCTGAGTTTGGTCAGTAACAACTTTTAGGTTTCAGGCATAATAACCATTATTTTTTACACCTTTGAAGCAGTTTGAAAAAACACCTATATTAAGAATATTAAGTGACAGGAGAATCTGGAAGGTCACTCAGTGTTAAAGAGTCAAACAGCAAGGATGCAAATACAATGAGCTGCAGTATTAAACACATTAAAATATTGACTTCAGCAAGAAAATAAAAACATTACAAAGACTTTTTTCAATGGGCAGCATCTGCAGGAGACATTCCTATAGTGACTAAAGACTATCAAATCTGTGCTTTACAACCTCAGACCAAAGAGGTCACAAAGATTCTTGGTGTATTTCTTTCCATAAAGCTCCATTTTTTAACAAGAACAAAAGCCTTTGAAACATGGCCATATAACATAAAAACTGCCACCAGTTTCCAACTGCCTGCACTTACTGCACTGCCTCAGAGCAGGCATGGTAAGCCTGCTCTCACAGTTACAGCACTAAACCTAGTGGAAAACCTACATGGTGCTTCTACATCAAATGTTCATCAGGAAACAGCAGCCAGGGAAAAGCAGAGACAACGCTGAGCAGTTCTCATCAATCATTTTAAGCAATCCAGATGCTCCACGAGTTCCATGCTCACCAATGTGCGTGGTGCCACCTCTGCCTAACCCCCACAGCGGCTTCGCAGAGATGTGTGGGACCAAAGGTCTCACTGACCACATCAGCCTCTCTGCTCCTCTGAAGGCTGCTACCTACCAGTGCACAATAATCTCTTGTCCCCAGAAAATGCCACAGCATCAGAGTTGAGCTATAATCTGGTTTTCCTTCTGCCCAAAATACCCCAGTGGATGATGTATCTCTTCTGTCAATATTTTACTTGGCCCACAGCTTTGTAATCAACGCAGATGAGATGAAACAACAGTCTTACGATTTGCTTTGTCCCTACGTGAGTACCAACACTCTCCGTACTCTTAAAATCAATAAACTTTTTCTCCTGTCACCATTCCCTTTTGTTGTACTTTCCCTACACTGGCATGATTGTGTTTTTTTCTAACCAGAAATCTCCCAAGCCCACTGGGGTTTCTGTGTGCATGACGACAAGTTAAACAGTTTCCCCCACTGCAAATAAACATCACATGTACACAAATCATGTCCTGGAGTGAAGAGCAGAGGCAGACACTAGAGGGAGGATGGACTCACAGACTGAGCTTTTGCCAGAGCAAATTCCTTGGAGTGTGGCTTCACCAAGGAGACGGCTCAAGTGGCACGCTGCAAGAGCCTGCTGGCCTCCCTGGCACTCAGGCTTGCAAATCACTGTCTGGACTGAAGGAAGATGGCATCTGGAATTGAGAGTGAGCAAGATAAGATTTTGCTCTCTGCAAGGCTGCTCAGGGGAAACCATTCCTGCTAAATCCAAACACACCCACTCCAGGACAGATTCGGTTCTGTTACCCTGAGGTACTGCAGTATGCTTTGCCAGCAGCACTGGTAAAAATAACCAATACTTAATGGTTTGTTTACTTCAGTGAGGCCCAATTTTTTTTATGTCTGGACACTGCAGTGCTTTGACATCACTGCATTAGAAAGGACAGAGCTCCATAATACATGGATCTAATGGAAACACACACCTAAACTACAGGCCCAATTTCAAATAAATCACAGCCTTTCCAGAATAATTGTCTTCAGCAGTTTGAATTGACAAATAACTATGCAGCAGTACAAGCAAGCAGTAGGACTACACAGAAAGGAACACTGTCATGGTACCTTTCACCCTCCTGGGTTTTCCAAGAACCCTAACTCAGCTTTCAGGTGCTTGTTCATATTCATATCCAGTCTCTAAACAGCAGTGATTGGAAGAAGGGAAGAAAAGAAACATAGCTCCTTCACCTCAAGATTTTGGCAGGCTGAACTGAAACTAGGTAGAAAATTGAGGCGTGGAAAACCTGAGCTGTACAGCTCCGGATGTGTTTGTGGTCCTGGACAGGTCATTCAAGCTTAGAACCAGAACAAGTAGAGCTAGAAAACACCCCTAAGTCTGCCCATGCCTAGACCTTAACTATTCTTAAGAGATGTTTTTGTCCCACCTGTCCTTGAAGGCTTCCAGCAATGGAGATTCATGATCTAAAGAAACTGCATTTAAACTTCTTAGGGTCAGATCTCCAGCTGCAATAAGGAGGCAATGCTGTTGCCTTTTCCACAGGCTTGCTATTTACCAAGAAGGTTTCTGGAGGCAGAGACTTTAATTCATTGACACACCATAATGAGAGTTTATTACAGTGGTATCTCCAGATGCTGATCAGGCAGCAAAGGGTGAAAGCAGCAAGTATCTCGTTGAGGAGGTGGTGAAGTACAGTTGAAAGAAAAGATGAACACTGTAAATACTGGATATAACTTGCCAATACCCAGCTACACTTGACTGCAAATGAGGAAGATACTACAAAGGTGTTATTCTTTCCTTACACACTATTTCTGCTAACTTGCAAAGGCAGCAAGCTTTGGGATATGTTCTATAGGGAAAGCTCAACACACAGCTAAAATCCATTGCTAAATGACTTTGCCAACCCCTCTACTATAGCATGATCCATAAGTGGATCTATAGCCAGGAACCATAAAATCCCATTAGTCCTGCAGAAAGGGAGACTATTTTCTTCCAAAGAATATACAGTTGGTCAGTGGAATTCACCCCATGAGGTGAGAAATTCACTGAATAGCAGCAGCTGGTCCTTCACAGTATCATCTTTTCAGTCACTAAGAATTCTCCACCTCCCATGGTATACTTTTTCTAGATTATACATGTCAAATCAATGCTTAGTTCCTATAATCTAAATATGAAAAATGCCTCTAATTATAAAAGTACAAGGCAGAGACAAGACTACAATTCAAGTTGTTACGGTTGCCAACACACACAAGAGGAAAGATCTGGATTCTAGCAAGCCATCACAAAAATCTCAAGCAAGCCTAGGTGTGGAGGAGGAGACATCACCTAATATGGACACATTTTTAAGTAGAGACCACAAAAAGAAATGAAAAGTGATCCATACCTAACAAAACTTTGCACCACCAAGACATCAGTAAATAGTTAATCCGCACTTTATGCCCAAACTTCCAACACAGATGTATCTATTAAAATGCTGTCCAGCACTATGGTACTTTTCCAAAAATATTCCCCTCATGACACAGTTCTCATTGGTAGCATCGAGTTGCTTTACCTCCACAATCCATAGCTGGTCTTCCTCTAAAGCAACACTCTAGTCAGCTTTCTGGAAAGTCAATTACACCAAGGTATATTGGTCTCAGAATCCATCACCAAAGTGAGCCCAGTGCAATTCTTGGCAGGGCTCACTCTCATGTCTTCCAAGAACAGTATGAATTTTCCCTCTTACAGGCTTGGTTTGCATACTTCTTGTCCTGTCCTTGTTGGGTGGCAAGATGAATTGGCCCTGTCTTCTTTAATATGAGACTCTGGGTCTCTACAGATGAGTCCCTGTAAAGCATTACCTCATCATCTCATGGTACACTTTCTCCCCTTTCTTTGTAATTCCAGTTTAGAAAGGAGATTATTGACCTCTGCTGACTCCCCCACCCGCCTACCCCTGCAAAGGAACATCTTCCCCTGCCTTGTGACAAAGTTAGAGGCATGACCCATCCCTGTAACAGCTGGTAGGCCACTGAAAAAACAGTCTTCCAGAGGGTCAGCTAAGTTCAACTGTCCCAGTTCTGACAGAAGCTGCTTCATCAACATATTCTCTCACACATTTTTGTACCTCCTAGGCCTGGACTCCTGGAAGCTCCAGGTGCAGCTTATGCAACAGCATCCCATCCTCCTCCATCTAAGCCCTGACTGCACAAGAACATTTACCACTCAAAGTACTGGAGTTATGGCCACCACTCCTCCTCCACCTTCTGTCTTTATTTTTTGTATTAGATGTTCCTGGGTGGTATCAATAGAAAGGGTGTTACACTCTTAAGGGATTTACTAATTTTTCACTTTTCCAAATGATCAGTTTACTAGACATAACAGATTTCCCTTGCCGTGACATTTTTCCCAAGGAATTATCAACTGGGTGTAGACTAGCAGAATTATCAATGCAATAATCAATAGGAATAAAACCTGCCTGTGAGCGAGCCAAAACCCTGGACCTGTTTTGTGGCTGCTACACCCATAGACCACTTCTGTTGAGGGTAAGAAGTGCCCAGGGCTGAGCCTGCTGCTGCCTGGCACAGCCCAGCTGCATCTCTGTGCTACGGGAGCTGAGCCTTAATGCTTTTCGATCCACGGGTCACAGGTTCAGCTCCCTGCTGCCGATGACTCACACAGGAGCTCCAAACTAAAACTAGCAACACCAGCTTTTTTCTAGGAGAGGATTGAAGAGCAGCATTGATCTCAATGAAATATTTCGAGGGCAGAAAAATTCCACCACGCAAAGAGTGCGTGACTTCTCTTTAGTTTATTTTATATTTTTGTTCCAGTTGTCATTTTGAATTCAAACTCTTTGGAAAGCAGGCATAATAGTCTTAATGATCCCATTGAGCAGTTTAAATTCAAATTGTGGAGCACTTGCAATACCATGCTGGCAGCACTTTCCATAAATTACTCTCAAATTCAATACGTTGCTTGACAAAAACAAGAATAAAGGGCTTTTTACTTTAAAAAGAAGAAAACTTGTATCATAAAAAAAAAATCTTTAAATTATAGTTTCTCTTTTCTGGTCCAATTTAAATTGTTACACAGTTGCTAAATTAGTGCTGTAATCCCTGCTTACAAATTGCAGAATTATTTTTAAAAATAGATGTAGTTTTACTGCAGGGAACAACCTTACACTTTAAACCCTATGTGCTGCAGGAAGCTGCTCTTGCACAGCTTTCAACCCACCACACTCACGTGCACACAGGGTGAGGTTTACAATACCAGTCACACTGAAGCCAATAGCAGTCTCACCAGAGATTTCAATAGGCACAAATTGAGTTAACACTGACATTTTAGAATGATTAGAAAATCTAAGCTTTCCCAGGATGCTCCATGGCACCAGTGGCTCTAGTTGTACCATTTGTTAAAACATCAGCATTTCTCTTGTGTTCTGTTCTGAACTATCTTCTCCTATTGAACTATAGCCACTGATAGGCCAGGAAGTAAGAAGACTGCAAGAGAAAAAAAACCCTCTAAGAAATACTTTTTTATGCTCACAAAATAAGTAATCTGGGGTGGAGAGAGGAAAAAAAAAACCAAGTGGAGCACTATGATCCCAAGTTCGAAGCTGGGGAACAGCAATGATCAGGGCATGACTTGTATGCATAATTCTTCCTCCTTCTAGCACTTCCACAGCTTTAGTACAATGGAAAGATGAACTTCACCTGCAAAAAATCCTTGTAAGTGATCTTTGGGGATGGGTTTAAAATATTGTCCTCAATATCTTGAAGTGCGCAGCAGAAATAGGAAACCTCGATCCCTGGGTCTCTACAGGGCTCTGCAGAGCATCTGCACCATCTTCCCTGCTCTAGCTTGACAGACATGAGAGTTTCTTTCTTCTCCTTCAATCATTCACCATTTCTAGCCCATCACTTCTCTGAAGTCTTTGATCTGACCCTGGCTATTTCTCTTTTCTTGTACCATTTCCAGTCCCACCGTGGTCCTCTCCTCAGGTGGGTCACTTTGAAGGAACCCTCAGAAGCCAGAAGCATCTGCACAATCTTGCTGCTTTCTGCATTAACTGCAGGAGCTCAGCCCCTCCCAGCCCTCACCTTAGAGTGCACATCTCCAGCTGCCAACCACCAGATTGCCAGGAGAGGGGATAAAGAATGAAGGAAAATTTCCACATCCTGGAGAAAGTTATCTGGACATCAAAGAACACTCCATTCACAAAACAGCAGCATTACTCTTGCCAGACTGGTGTGTCTGGTTAACCTTGTGTTCAGTCCTTACGATAACACGGTATTTGGACAGCAGACAGCTGGCACTGCTCAACATCTTGCTCTTCAGTCTTTTATAACAACAGTTCTACTGATATTACTCTTAGCCTTTTCCCTGCTCTGAGTCCAGTGTCAAAAATCTCTTCAGCTACTAAGAGGAAGCAAACCAAATGTTCTTTTGTCAGTAATTTGCCCTGTAGGGGAGAGGGAAAATATAACATACTGCAGACCCAGCATTCATCACGTGCACAGCAGTGCACTGGTTACACTGGAAACCCTATCATGGTATTTCAGATGTTAACTTGACTGTCATAATGACTGGGAAACATCTGTCTCCTATTAACACTTTAGTTTTTACAGTTGCTTTTAGTTCAGCAGAAGTGTCTTAATGGAGAAGACTGGTACTCTTTTAGAAATAACATCAATAATGAAAGAATTCTTGGATGCAGAGCAAAACCAGCAAGCACATTGGCAACAGAACTTACTGCACTCAGAAGATGTAACAGGAAATGATAGTGATGGGCTTTTGGGTGGAAGGATTTTTGTGTGAAGGAAATTAACCCTGGTACTCAAATTCCCATTAAGAAAAATATTTCTTTTCAAACAGGTGATTGATTTCCTTAGATGTTAATTCAGACTTTTGGGGAATTTCATCTTAATTGGATTGCTGATAAATAAAACCAGAAACAAAAACAACAAAGAAAATCCCTTCTGCAGGCTATTTAGGCTTGGTACTGACTAACCAGTAATTAAATACAGTTCTTCACAGTAATCTTAATTATGGCTTCACTACACCACAACTAAAAAGAGTCACACAACAAACCGAGAAGATTAGCCAATTCTAATTGTTGAAAAACACTTATTTTTGTTTTTGTGCATAGTTTTTGTGTGCATAAGGCCATAAGTCACACCAGCAAATTATTAAAAAATAATCAAAGACTTCAAGAATTTATATATCACAACTAGGGAAGTATTAGTTTATTTTCTTTACATAAATGAAGCTTCTATGGCTTGCATAAGAGGTTAAGAGGTTTCAATTTGGGAAAATAGGGATGTGTGCTAGAAATCAGTGTGAATTAGGTAGACCAGAAACAAGTTTCACTGAATTACTCACACCAGCTGAGAACCCTGTTTTTTCAGCTGGCCACTGGCATTAAATAGCTGTGCAGCCTTGGGCCAGTCACACCTGCTGCACCTTCCATGGGAATTCAGGTCCAGAGGAATCTGAGTCAAGGTACTTCAGTCCCAGTGACTTTCTACAGATCTAGGGTTCCTTGTATCCAAGCTATTTTCTGATACAGGGACTTTGGGAAACAAAAAAAACCCAACTATCCTCAAAAACCAAACACCAAAAAACCCCCCAAAACCAACCAACCAACAAATAACAGAAAAAAAACTCAAACCAAACCAAAAATAATCAGAGGCTACAATTCAGCAGAATGTGGCTAGACAGGCTAGATTTTAAGCAGGTCATTAACTCTCAGAGTTCAGGATAACTGCATCACACATCTAAAGGCATCTAAAGACAAAAGCAGTCAGACTGTGCCTCATCAATTTAAGGGTCTCATTCATCTGCAAGAACAACTTGCAAGCCTAGCTCAAAGCCTCAGTGTACTTAGGCATTCATTATCCTACTGAAGCCAATGCAGGCTTCATTCCACTGAAAAATCAATGAGACATATGCTCTAGGACACAAATTCCTCAGGCCTAAAGCCAGTGGCATGGCAGAAGCCTAGATCCTTTGTAGATCTGGCTTTCAACACAGCAGAGTCCTGAGCTGTCTGAAAGATAGGGAGACACAGGCTCCCAACACTTGTTTCTTCCACATTTAATTAAGAGTTTAATATGTGCTTGGGTTTTTGCTTTTTTCTTTACTGCATCAGACTGCCAGATTCCTGCTTCCCATTTTCCACTCACAGTACCAGCTGTATATATGTAAGCCCCCTCAGCATTGCCACCCTTTCCCCTGCATGTGCAGCAGCAGATGGATCCAGACATGCTTTGGGTTAACTCCATAACCACGTTTTTGTGGACTGTATGGATACACATTTAAAGGCCCCTTCTGGTTATATAACAGGAAGCTATTAAACGTTTACTCTTTCCTCTGTACTCAGAGCTGCAAAGCCGTATCACAGAACATACAAACACAGATGCAACCAGGCAATTATCATTCCTTTATCCCTTAAATAGATAGAAGATAAATTTGAAAGAAAATGAGGAACAGAATCCTTCTCCCTTTCCTTTTTTATCCTTTTATCTCCCAATGTAGGAAGTTTACTGAACCCTTGCCAACAATTCACTCAGGCTAATGAAGTGTATAAGTAATGGGATTAAATAATCTTAAACCATTACTACAGTGGCTAATGCAGATGTTTTCCCAAACTAAAGCAGATGAGTGGTGTAGAATGCGTGCTTGATTTAAAAAAGAAGAAAGTATCAATCTGCAAGCAGATGAAGTCAATTCCAGCCTGAAGTCAATGAAATGTTTCATTCCAGTTACATAAAGTTGCTCCAATTATATTCTGAATGCACCTTCCTAAAGTCTTCAGTGCTTTGCACGTGGTTAAACTTGCCACAAAATGAAACTTCAATTTTTTATGGTGCAATCATTTTAGTGCAAACAAAAATAGAAAAAGATTATTTAAAAGGTACATATTCCACTAAAAGACCATTTACCTTTTAAAAGCAAATTAACAAGGCCCATCTATCACTGCCATTGTAAATAAGACACAGTTCTCCCTTTTTATATTCAATATTTCAGTAACAATCTCACTGTGAAGGCTTTGTAGAAATAGACAAAACAATGAGATACTGGTGGCATTTTCAAAAATATTATAGTATTATTGCTCTAATTATCACTGGAATGACAGAAATGGCAAGAAAAACATAAATTTTTACTTTCAGAAGTGTAAATCCAGTTCTGGAAGGGTCTCAGGTCCAGTGTTTGTAAGAACTCAAAATTGGAGGTTTAGAGAAAGATCTGTCAGTGCTTTAAGAATATTCCAGTGCTTTTCTTACTCTAAATTTAAAAGGATAATCCTTATATACTGGATGCTAAGGTCGGACCAAAGTAAGGCCTCAGGCACATTATGGGATATTACTTTAATTTGCACCTGTGCAACTGGTTCCATCTACTTGTTAGGGGAGCCTCTTAAAACCAGCAGCTCCTCAGAGCAACAGTTAATTGTTTGCTTTAAGACCTTGTTGGAGGCACAAAATGAAATTTTAGGGTAATGTAAGCTTCAAAAGATATCTTATCCCAAGACCCTTTGTTTAGTAGAAAGTCTTCCATCGAACATGGCAAAAGTCTTGATTTTAGGAGTTTCAGTGCTTTCTTGCATCCCACCTCCTTAATCTTAGTGGGCACCACAGTCTGTAACCATTTTGGTATCAGGTTTCTCAACACAGAAAGCTGAGAAATGATTGCATAGTCTGCTCCTTACAGAGATGAAACAATCACAAAACCCAGCTCTTTCTCCTGCTGTGTCCACTTCATTTCAGAGGCAGGTTGGACCAGGAAATGTAATTCACCCAGTAAGCTGAAAAGACCAGAGTTCTTCTGAAGACCATAAAAAAACCTGTTGCTCACGGTACTGCCACAGGGTTGTCAGATTTTAACTGTCAGGCAATTCCACAGCAATGACACAAATGAACGTTTCCCGCGCCTGTGCATTAAAATCAGGGCACAAAGAGGAGCAGGTACTCACAATGTAGCAGGGTTCACAGTAGGCCTTCTTGTCCACAGCATAGAAAGGCTGTCCCCTCAGCTTGTTGTTGCACATTATGCAGGTGAAACACTCCACGTGGAAGACTTGGTCCATGGCTGTGCAACCGGTGCCTTCTCCAACAACATTCTTCCCGCAGCGGGCGCAGCATCCTGTCACCAGAGGGAAAGGACAGGGGTCACAGCAAGCCCCTCGTCCCAGCTGCACAGGACGAGGCTGCAGAGTGGGAGAGGGGGACACAGCAGCTTAGTCCACAGAATAACTATTTGTGCCACTGCTGGCAAACATCCAGTGCCACTGGAGGGCACTCTGGTGGTGGTCCATATGAAAAGATCTAGCAAGGATTGAAACTGGCCCCCAAGACAGCACTGATGTCAGCTATGCTGCTGCAAGCCAACAGTCATTGTGAAGATCCTGAGCTCCAGACACAAACCAGTCAGCTATCATCTAACCCAGGTATATAGTCATCCTCAGCTCCTCAGTTAGATAGGATAAACCTGTGCTTTAAGCCTTGCTTCCACATGAAAGGATTTTGTGGTAGGAGGCCTCATAAAGCTTCCTGGTGGCAGCACAATCTAAAGAGAAATTTTTGCTTGTACAGCTGAAACCAATTCTCTCAACGGAGCCAATTACTTTTTTTCCCTGTTCGAAGATTAATACAGATTAAGATATTCCGTCTATTTAAAGCACAGAAACTATTCCTAAAGAAACTGATGTGTGGATACTTTATTCTTACCAGCCTTCACGAAAGGTGTATCCAAAACTGCTGCTAAAGACTCTTAAGAGCTCTGTCTGTTTCTGAAAAGGTCCTTAATGTCACATACAAATGCATAACAAAAAGTCTGCAGGCACACACATACAAAAGGCTTGCTGCCTTGTTCAGATTGTTGCTGAAGATGTTATATGGCAGAGAGATTTAAAGTGAAGACAAGATTTCCTTAGATCATGGGAAGAACATTTCCCTAGGGAAGACTGTGGTGCACAGATGATGGAAGAGGCAGGTAGAAGGCACACCTTTGCCATTTTTCTCTGCCATTTGAGTTCTAGAAAACTGAGATAGCCCATGAAGTTCTAATGTCCTTACACAACAATCAGTGTTGAAAATGGAAGGCATTAAGGACAAGGTCAGCCACTCCACACAGGAGAACCCCACCAAAGGTAATAGAGCAATTATGATCTGGGCCATTGCCCCACTCAAAATGGTACTCCCCAGTTTAAGAATAACTGTGGTGACCCCTGCCTTGGGGCTCTGCACTTCTTGAAGGCTTCATTGGTGGAGTGGTGTGATCAGTGAGGGTGGGAAGGGAAGGCTGAGGTACAAGCAGGAAAGCAGACTGAGTCCAACATAGAATTATTAATAAAGGCATATAGAAATAATATGTAACTGAAAAAATTACATAATCCAGTAATGATACAATGTTCTCTCATACCATGGTCTGTGTTTATTGGCCTTTTCAGGCAAATACTGCACAACTTCCTACATGGACTTAGACCTGCCTTGTCATCCCAAGAGCAGGACTAGCTGCCCTTCACTGTGCACTGTCAATGTCCCCACACTCATGACTTCTTTCCTGCCTGTCCCACACTTTAACAAGCTACATTCAGGCAACAAAGCATGTAAGCTACTTTTGGATCCCTCAGGATGTGGCAGGATGATATATATACACATTTGAGATATATTAGGAAAGCTTGGAAAAGAACCCAGATCATTACGATTTGCTACAATGGCATAACTGTAGTTGGCTTCTTACAGGACAGACAGTTCCTGACTCAAACAGCTCCCAGCCTGAGCGATGTGGAGGAAGAACTCACCAGATGAATCCAGACAAGTCTGGAAATCCCCCAAATGGAATTAAGGACGTTGTATTTAAACTTAACTTTCCTTAGCATTTATTATTAGGGTTTTGATTGTCACTGTTGTGCTTTAATCACTTCACTGTAATACTTCTAGAGAGGATTCCTTTTTTAGGAGCAGAAAAGAAATTCAGGTTTCCCAGAATGGCGAGGCTACAGAGCATGGGGGAAGAATGGAAAAAACCATGAGGGCTAGGAAGAAAAAAAACCCAAACCCACTGAGAGAACCACAGGAGCAAGCACTGCACTGAGAATGAGGCAGAAGAAACCTCCTGTGTAGCACGGGAGAGCCCTGCTCAGCCCTGTGTGTGGACAGCACGGAGCTGCTCCAGGGCCTTCTCCAAACATCTCGTGTAGCTGGGCTGTAATACGAAGAGACGTCTGGGGAGCAGTTAATATCTCTATATATAAAACATGAAATTGAAAGCCATTAGTGTATTACTTTACACAGTGTTTTTCCAGAGGGAATATTCCGCTGAAGAATTTATTTTCCCTAGTGTGCCATTCTGTGATCATCCGGTATTATTTTTATGAGGCATTTGGACATGGAATAATGTAGTGTCTATGCAAACACTTCTCAGCTTTCTTTGTTAACATCTGAGCAGAACATGTGGGAATCTTTTCTTCCCCTCCTCCTCTTCTCATATTCATAATTTAGCCACCTCTTGTGTGCTTCAGCATTTATCTCCATCTTTGACCAAGGTATGTCTCCATTTGCTGAAGAAGCTGTCTACATGGAGACCATACTTCTGGCTGTACTTGTGCCAGGAGACCTGGGCCTGTTTCCTGACTCAAACATATACTCTTGTAATCTCTGACACGTCACTCAGTGCCTTTGTACCTCTGCCCCCCCTTTGAGCAAAAGGCATAAAGAGATCTTCTTTGCCTCCCAAAGGTGCCCTGAGGCTACATTCCCCCATAGCTCTGAGGTACTCCCCAACTACACTGCTGGTGGTCAGATACAAACCAAAGAGTAGCACAACACAAGTCTTGGCCAACTTCTGCCCTTTAAGTCGGTTTCCTGAGGCCTTCCTTCCTCTTTCTGGGTTTTTCCACAGAAGATTCCCATTGAGGCAGCAACACACTTAACCTGTCTACATTTATGGGAAGTCCAGTTTCTGCTATTAAGTACACAGACAGAAATACTCCTATAAGCTGTCACACAGGAAAGCTTAAAGAAAGCTTCCTTTTTTGTAAGTTTATATGCAAATTATTACACTGTGGCCTTGAGCAAACCATGTTTTTCATGAGACATGGCCACTCCAGTGAGAATCAAAACACAAGGTCAGTGCCTTGCAACTCTCCCAACTGACTCATTTACCCAAAAGGTAAAAGCAAATAAGCCAAAGTACTCAAATTTCGGAGCTTACGGTTGGGTGGTTGGATCCACTTAAAGGCATGTGGGCAAATACACAGCTGATCTAGTTTGCAGCAATGTGACCACTGGACACTGCACCTTCTGCAGACCATGGTGCAATCTGGGAACTTAGAAGGCTTCTGCAAAAGCCTGTCTCTTCTCCCAACTCCTGCAACTCACTCCCATGTAGTTGAAAATGGCTATTAGTTTCAAGTGTTGGTGAGGGAGGAACTGACAAGCAGACGGGCACATGCACACAGGCAGTGGGATTGCACAAGCCTCATTTCCTTAGAAAACCAGAAAAACCCCACTAAAAACAATGTATCTATCATTATGTCTGATAAAAACAAAATAAAGGTCTGCTTTTCCTGTGTGCCAGTTAACAACGGCAAAGGTATTTGTGGTTGAGCTCACCACAATTGAGTGCCCACACATGTTCCCCATTTTAATATTTTCACACTGGCTCAAATAACCCAGCCCGTTGTATGCAGAATACCCATGAGTGAACACAGAACAAGTTGCACTGCTTATTGGGAAAGAAGTAGCAAAGGCAAAGTTTGCAAGACTCAAGAACAAACAGATTGCACAAAAAAGATTACACAAATAATCTAAGAGAAAAATAGAAGGCAGCGTATTACAGTAGAAACACAGAACAACGTGACCCATTTGCTTCCCACAAACAGCATTTAAAAGGCAGCTTAAAGACAAAGGACAAAATTAGGACTAAACTGCATGAAGATGAGAAACTATGTCATTTCAACATTCTTCTTTTGCCCCTTCAGCCCTTTTTAGATCTTTTTCCAAGATCATTTCAGCAAAACTAGAAGGCGATATGTTGGCAGCAAGCCTGGGAGACCGGAGTCCTCTATTTTTGCATGAAAGAGGTTCATAACCTTGGCCATGCTGTGACCTTCCTTGAGCCCAGCCCGGCTGTCACATGGTGGTCTTACCTTGGGGGGACATACTGAAGTGCCCACAGAGGCTTCCCTGCTGAAAATGCCATCATTAGTGAGTGGATCACACAGAAACACTTCAGCAGCTGAAAGGATACATCAACTACTATATTCTGAAACCTCCTCACTTACTGTCTTCTGTTGTGCAAAAAATTTGAAATATTGTGAATCTGAAGGAAGAGGGGGAAGGGAGAAGAGGAGCTCATATTGCACATGATGCCATGTTCTAATTTCTTGTTATCTCATTACTATTATTACATGGTTTTTGCCTATATCACCACAGATCCCAGCTGCTCAGATTATGGAACAGATCCATTCTTCTGGGTATTGGAAAAACACAGAATTCAAAGAAGGGCCCAGCTGCAGGAGTTCACAATGTAATACAAGTAATAACAACTGGGTGGTGATAGGAAGTAGAAGGAAACAATCAGAAAAAACCAGTCAGCAAGAGAACCTGTGGCCTCAGCACTGTAAATGTTTTACTGTTGACAAGGAGTCTGTAGACAGCACAGCAAAGGAATAGGTTAAGGAAGAATTTGAAAGAGGACCTGGAGGGAATTTAAAAGAAGTTTAATGGGATGCTTCTGAAGAAAGGACAAAGACAACACAAAAGAGAATGTAAGTGCTTGAAGATTGAACATAGACGCCTTCAGATGGGAAGGATGAGTTGGTATGTCACTAGAGAATACCAGAGGAAAAAGGGTGGGAATAGGTCATTACAGGTCATGCAGGTAAAGACATGAAGATTCTGATGGATATGAGGCAGAAATGAAGCCAGAGGACAGATGTTTAGGAGTTGGATTTGATGATCCTTGTGGGCCCCTTCCAACTCATGATATTCTATGACTAAGAGGCAGAAATGATCTGGCCTAAGTTAAAAGCCAGAGAGTTATTTCTGCAGCTAGTTGAGCATGAATAGAGAGAAATTGCATTTTTTGAAAAAGATGTTGCAGAGATTCAAGGCCACTGGAGCTTGGATGCAGGTTTTAACTGTTAAGATGAATAGGAAATGCCATAATCTGAACTGTTACTCAGCAAGATTCTTAAGATCTGGCCAGAAACTGGACACAATCTGGAGATGAGGAATTAGGCACAGGGTGCCCAACCTTATCTGTAACATGCATCATTTTAAACGTCAGATTAGGACTGTGAGCAAATGGGACAAACATCCACCACTGAAGATGGATGATGGAATAGGTACTTGTCATATTAATGCTTATAGCACAATATTCTGATAGCAATCACACTGGAGCCAAAGACAAAGGCAATGTACCTCCACGCAGGTGACTTGAGATGTTCTTGTTTGCACATTCAGGGACTTTGGTAGCCTTTTCTAGGCTACAGCATTATTTTTCTGTCATATGTACTTAGACACTAAGCCATTGGCAGTACCAACGTGATGTACAGTGCCTAACACAGACAATTCAGGCAGTAACTACAGATGCCAAGCGCAGAGAAATAGAGAGAAAATATACAAACCTCTCCACAAAAGGCTTAAATTCATGAATTCAAAGCATGCATTCTATGTAGAGAAGAGATAGGGGATAATTTTCTGATAAAAGCATCAAAGTAGGGAGGTGCTGCATTTGCTGAAGTGTGGGGAAAAAACGTTGATCTCTTAAAAAACTCTGCACGATGGAAAAACTGTTTCCCACCTAACTGTACTGTGGGAATACACCACAAGGTCATATCCTCAGTGCCTATCAATTACACAATTTCCCTTGATCAGCTAAGTGTATTCCCCGGTTCTCACTGCAGCCCTGATACACAATGCAAGAAAGAATTACAAAAATACAGCACTCTGCCTTTTCAAAACGGTACCAAGAACATTTTTAAAATACATAAATACATTGAACAAAATATCTCACTAAAAGTTCCCCTGGCAGCCTCAAGACACCCAGTATTTCCGCTGCGTTATTTTTCTAATCATCTCTGTTTAGAGTTTGCCAGTGAATGCGTTTTAGAGATTCATGACACATTCTGCTTTTGGATGGCTTTGAATCAGCTGGCAGTAAATGTGGAAAAATCATTATTCCTAATGAAGAAATATTGATGACAAAACAGCATTTCGAGGACAACGTTGACCATAAGTCAACAATGTAACAAGACTTTTCCCTCTCTCCCTTCTCTTTCCTAGTGACTTTTATCCAAGGGTTTTGAAGTATTTCCCAAGCACATGGGATTCCTCATGACACCTATGTCAGGCAGGCACAATTACTCCATTTTAAGGGGATACAGGAGCAGAAGTTGATTATTAGGATAACAGTGTAACAGCAGACCTTAACTCAGTACCTAAGTTAAGTCCCAGGATCAGAGCCTCTGCAACTCAGAAGTTCCCAGCAAGTCCTGGGTTCTCTGATTCATCCAAAGGGAATAGAAGAGGGATCTCTGATCCAGGGTTTATTCCCTTCCTACATTGCATGGGAGGTATGTGCCTAACTGATCAAGCTAGACAAAGATGTGGTGATCATATTTGTCCCAGAGTGATTCTGACATTTTGGCATTCAGGGCACTGCAATAATGGTACAAAGGGAAACCCAAAGGCATTTTGTACATTTTGTAGGAAATTATATTATTTAGCTCATCTTAACCTTGCCTTCTCTACTTACCCTTCTCTTGCTTTTGAACTCAAACTTTTCACTGAATGGGAAGCCCTTGGCAAGGGTTTATTGTGCCAGGATCCAGGCTTGAAGTATCACCATTTGACAGTAGCAGGCTGTATGCATCAGTTGTCTTACACAGCCTTTGGACACGAGACAGATCAATCTTATTCCCTCTTCTTCAGCAGATGTCAGAAAACACAATCTTTCACAGTAAACATAGTTTCATACTGCAATGTGTGGCTGAAACACTTCATAAATTAAATCCAAGGCCATGATTTAATTACTGTGTCCTGGTTACTCTACTTTAACTGTGTTGCACTTGTACTCCAGATGTACAGGTCCCTGCAGTGACCTACTTGTCATTTGTACTGTACAGCACTGTGTAGTAGCTGCACTCTTGTGTTGTTTGCATCCCTTTCCTCCAACCACAATACAACTTCATATTCTCACTTTGCTTGGCTGTAAAAACCTGACACATTCTCAGTATGCCCCGGAGGTCTCATTCCACACCACAGAACAAACGCACTGCAACTCTGCAGGCTCACTCTGCCAACACTTTACCTTCTCAAACATTTCTTAACGCTGCTCATCACAAGATTACTGTCCCAGCTGATCTTTGGCCCTCATAGTGAACCTTTGCAATATCCCAGGGGAAGTAGAGGACTGTTAGGACACCTAACATACAGGCAGGGAACTTGAGACCCACACAGGTTAAATAATCCTCCAAGGGTCATACAACAAGTTTATGATGGAGCCAGGAACTGAAACCATATCTTCTCAATCACAGTCTGGTTTCTTTAACCACAAGGCCATCTCTGAAAAGGCTTGATGGTGAGAACGGCTTATGGCATAAAAACTCCATTTCAGAGGGAGCTCCCAGCACAAGTCTGGCTGCGATTCCCTCCCAGAAGGAGGAATGAGGTCCCTGTGAGGACCATGGCATCACTCTCTGGCAGCCTGGCTGAGCCACATAGCAACTGAGCACGCAGAGTTCTGTGCCTCTGCTACTGTCCTCTGTTTATTGACAGAGAAAGAAAGGCCTCTGCTTCTTTCAGCACCTGTGTGGTGGTGATCCTTTACCCATCTACATTCTCCTCTCCTCAACATCCTGGGACACAAGAGACAATTTAGCTTCTTTCTGATATAAAGCAGATTACAATGAGAGGTACCATCCCAAATTATTGCAACCACAATGCATCACTGCTACAACATGGAAAGGATCACCTCTGGTTTTCCCACAAAACTATAAAAATTCAGGTTGAACAGATTTTGAGAAGACACGGAAACTATCTTACTGCTTCGAAGGCAGCATCAACTCTCACTGCTGCATTCTTGACAGATACTTGTTTAACCTGCTCCTAAAAACCTCCAACAACAGAGACTTCACCAACCACTTGGGCAAAAAATCTCAGCGAGTACCTAACCATACCAGTAGTCACCTTTTCTGCCATCCAACTACATGCCCCTCACAGCAAGCCAAGCCAGTGCCTTTTTACACCATTCATGATGGACATAAAGAAAACAGATAGGCTTGGGTGGGCCCACATCACTTGTACAGGACCGAATGGAAGATGCCCCCCTCAGGCAAGAGAGTCCCTGAGCCCCACACATCGGTGAGGTACCAGTCCCCAAGCTGGACTATGTGCAGTGAGTGTGCCAGCCCAGTGGGGGTCAGTGATGCTCTACAATATTTAAGGTCCCAGACACCTTTTTTTGAAGCATGCTTTGCCTTTTTTTTCTCCCCCTCCCCTCCTGTTGTTGTTACATTGTGTCAACTTTTTGGCACGTGTTTTACCATGTGCGAACGGCTTGAAATAGAGCCCCGTTAACATCTGGAGAACAGAAAAAAAAAAAAAAAAAAGGGTGAAAAAAAGGAGTGTGAGAGAGGAAACATTCCTCCCTTTGCTAATCGATCAAGGAAATGCAAGGGAGAGAGTAAAATGTACTCTATTTCCTTTAGAAATGTTTCCTTTAATGCCGATGAAAGCTGCCAGATGACAGGGACTACGGCTGTATATGCACTGAAGAGCCGGGCTCGGGAAGCAGAGGAACGAGCTGGTAGCGCAGCTTTGCCAGGCACGGGGGTGTCCCTGGCAGCCACAGAAATTCCTCCTCCAGCCCCTGTCTCTCCCGGGCTCTCCAAGACGTCAAACACGGTGCCACATCCCCTAAGTGTGTGCTGGGCACTCCCTGCTACCTGCTTCCCCTCCCCACTGCTCCCAGCCTGGGCTGAACTAGGCGTGGGTATGGTAAAGAAGTAGATTTAAGTTGCAAGTGTAGAGTTAGATTGAGAGAAGTAACATTTCATAGCTGTTCTTTTTAATTAAACAGGTGTTCGTGAGCAAGACTTTTAAAGCACCGATTTGCAGAAAAAACCCCAGCCCACAAATACTTAACAAAAGTGTGCAATCATTTCGTTGGGGGGGAAAAAAAAACAAAAAAACCCACCACATACTTTCACAGAAGTCCCCCACATTCCTGTGCCATTACTCCTCTCCCTCAGAGCAAACTGATTGCATGTAGTAACTTCAAAAAGCAAGAGACATAGAAAACTTTTTTTTTTTCAAAATAAATATCAGGCAAAATTTATAAAGGCTGTAAAAAAGTGGGCCTTTCCCATGCTTTCAAAAGCTGAGAAACATATTATTTCATTTTCCTTTCATAGGAAAATGAGTTTCTAAATGAAAAATTACTCTTCTCCTTGGAACACATCACTAATGTCAAGATCTTATTTTCTTAGTGATATGTTACCAATACATGGCATCCAGGGAACAACTTCAGCAACTCTCTACTAAAGCCCTGGTAAAGGTGAGGCTACCAGCCAAGTCCTAGTGGGGCTGGCAGGACGCCTCTCTCTGGGCAATTTATGCCAAAATTGATTCTGTGGGGCTTTACCCCTCTGAGGAAGGACCTTAGCAAAGGGAAACAGTTGCTGGCTAAGCTGCAGACCAGACAAATTTTGACAGTTTCAGCGATCCCAACAGCAACAACCACTGAGCCACTCTCTTTGCACTCATACCTGCAAAGCCATGTTGCATGATAAGCTCAGGACAGTGAAAACACCAAATACACGATGGCACAAGGTGAGCAACCATGCTTGTATGAATCTCCTGCAGGGAAAGGAAGGCAGGATACCAGGCAGAAATCACTCCTCCTCTCATCAGAGGCCACAGGCAGCAGGGGGCATTTCCTGAGCTATCTCCTGGCCCACTGGGGTCGTTCTGTAATGCTGTACCAAATTCCAAATGTCTCTTTTGGAAAGCCACGAAGGAATATCTTGTCATTACTGATGGTGCCAGTGGCAGCAGCCCCAGGCAGCAGCTATGTGGGGCAGCTCTGCCTGGCCCGTCTGGGTCCCTTGGCCGGTCTCTCCAAGTGTGCTGGCCCAGCCTGCCCCCTCCCCACCTCAGGAGACCAGCCCTGCTGGTAGAGCAGTGGAGGGCGATTTCAGGGGCTGCTGCACATCTGTAAATGATGGCTGTAACACAGAGCAGAGCTGGGGGCCAGATGAGCTGCTCTCCTCAGAGGCTCAGTGCTCACTGGCAATGGTTCATGCAGCTTCTCCCAGCCACTCCTCCAGCTGGGGAGGACCAGCAACCAGCTGTCCACAGGCTCATGCTGCTGCTCAGTGCAAGAACACCTTAAACACAGATCAAATTCTCCTGGGCTCTCAGCTTTCTTACAGAGCTGAACCAAGACTGCAGTCAGAAGGGACCAGCTAAGACTCACACTGATACAGACAGCAAGCAGCCTTTACGTCTAGGTCAAAAAATGAGTTGTCTTTTACCACATTCCCAAAGGACTGTGTTTGGGTTTGCCATTTCCAGCATGAAAGCAGGCTCAAGGAGCCCAAGCAATGGGGTGCAGCTCTGTGATGTTAGGTGCAGCACAAAGAAAGAGCAAACTGTGTCCCTTGTCCCAAAGACTTTCATCTCCGACTGTGTCCATGTTGCACAAGGGCCCTTCAAACCACTTCTGTCCCCCTGCCCAGCCAATCCATTTCATAAGCCCAGGACAGGCACCATCAGTGTGTTAAGCAGACTCAAGCCCAGCCAAAAATCACATCCATGGCTGGGCATGAATGACTCAATTCACTCTTCCATAGCCTGTGATCCAGCTGATATTCTGCAGCTTGTCTCTGCCTCATGGCATCACTGGGAAGGTGGTGGCATGAATGATTTCTACCAAAGGCTCTGTTCAGTGGTGAAGACTAAATTGCCAGAGTAATGGCAGAGTTTTCAGTCGGAGATGCTTCCCATGCTATTGGCTCTGGCCTACCAACCTGGAATGCCTCCTGCAGGCTTGCCTGGGGAAAAACATCTGACAAAACCCAAAAAACAGGGAGGGAACCTATCTCCCCACTGCCAAAAGTGAAAAAAAAAAAGTGAAGAAAGGCTGGATCTGACAAAGAGTAGTGTCCTGAACAAATGGCAGCTCTCCTAGGCCCAACAAAGTTAAGGCCTGAGGTTTTCAAAGGTGCTTGGCTGCATTAGAAGATGTCACACCAAATTTCAACCAGCACCTCATTTATTTCAGGTCTTTTGAAAACCCTGCCTTTCACAATCTGGCACCAGCCCAGCTTCTTTGCTGTTTTGAAACATGCGCTGTCTGTGTGTTGACAGTAGCTCTGCCATAAATTACATCCCTCAGGCACTGGAAACCACCTCACCTGTATGCTGAGCATCCACTGTTCCTTGCAATGAATTCCAGCACTCCAAATTGCTCAGTAGCTGGAATTAACTAATGCTGGTTTTTTTTCTTATTCAAGCAACCTACTAGACAGAGGTTTCCTTCTTCAGCCCAAAATCTGAGACCTTTCCAACCAGGTACAAGGTCCAACATTTGTTTACTCTCTTGGACAAGTAACAGGAACTTTACAACATGGGATGCAGAATCACTCTGACTCTGCAGGGGATGTTCCATATTTGTTCCTATTCAGAATGACCACATATGTCATAACCTTAAAATGTGACATTGGTATTGAAAGCAAAAGTCCTTTCAAAATGTCATTTGATGTTGGTGACATCACATTTATTAGACTGATGTAGTTAAGCAATAGCTATAATTCTGCTCCTCCTTTGGGTCATCCTACTGGCCAGGGTAGATGGAAAGTAACACTGATAACTCTCTAATTTCAGCATAACCTCCCAGTGGCACAGGCTTAGTCTGGAGTCCATGATGGAACACTGATATCAAGTATCCACAGATCATTACGCTCACCTGATTGCCACATTCTCAGAGCTTGCTGCAAAAGGATATCAAAGTTTTCTTACTTGGCCTCCATTACAAGTGAATTAGTGCAAAATATGAGACACATATTTATAACAATTATTATTTTATTTAAAGAAAGTATGTGGAAATCCATCTGCACAATTGCATGTGTCACTCTCACACATCCTACAGCTTTTGATTCAAAATTAGAAAGGCTTAAAAAATAATAAGTTAAAAAAAACTCACCCCATAAAACCAAGTTCTTTAGTAGCATTAAGTCTGATCTGTTTAAGGTGGTGGTTTTGACTCTGGGGCCTGTTGACTAACAGCAGGAGACACGAGAATTGTGGGTACTGATCCATATTTATCATGATTAAAGACTGTCCTGACATTTCACCATAAGTTCTCTAAGAGGAAGCTCTGATGTTGACCAGCATTTACAAAGGCGTGCTCAAAGTACTACTCATCACACTTCTAAGATGGAAGATTCTTCCTGAACTGGCTCCCATGCTAATCCTGAATTAGTAATCCCTGTCTCCTGAATTATTCACACAATTCATGACCTGAAAATTTTATGCCAATGGAAACTGAAACCCCAAAAGCTTTCCCTCCTTGTGACACGGCTGAACCAATCGTAAAGGACTGATTCAGAATCCAGAGCTCACGATGAGTTCTGCCAGTCCAATGCCCTTGAGCAGGCATTAGAAAAGGCCATCATCAGCAGGGATTGTGTTTGCCAAAAGCTTGGTGTTGGAAAATGTCCTGAACATGCCATACCAGTGACGGCAGCTCTGTAGGAGCAAAGCTGGCAAATTGCTGTGCTCTGAACTTTCAGCATGCCCTTTATTGGTTTCCTACGTTCATGGGAGTTTACTGTGAAAACAGTAAGGGTATCTAGTCCTCATTACGCAGTTTGGTGTGACAGTAGGGAAAACTGATGGACTTGTTTACATGTGACAATGGAATAATTTGAAATCCACTAGACGTCCAAGTTTAGATCTGAGGTAAATGTAGGCACAGTTTATACCAAGCCTGATTTTAGCTTATATAAACTTATTCAACTTCTTTTGAATTTATATGACCAAACCCAGAAAGCCAACACTGGTTTAAGTCAGTTGGTTTCCATTTCCACCTAAAATGATGCAGCTTTATTATGTTGACAAAATTAGATGTGATGGGTAGGTCAGGGAAGCTATTATTCTCACTCAAAGTGTGGGAGACATTTGTCCCAGTGAAAAGCTACAACTTTCAAAAGCCTTCAAAACAGAACTGCAGAAACGTGAGACTCAGTGCAATCTTTTTTAGACTTCAAACATTTTGGAAATTGCCGTCTTTGTTTTCCATCGTTCTAATCATCCCCTTTGCAGCCTCTGCACAGATGAGCTGGAAACAAAACAAATGCATTATGTAGCTTGTGGCAGGTCTACAACCATGTTCTAGACCAGTTGACTCCAGAAGAGTTCGAGATAAGCCTCAGATCTATGTCCAAACATTAGAACACCTGCAAAAAATCTGAATTCAAGTATTTTTTCATAAGAAAGTTAAAGGAACCTCTCCCTAGCAGAAAAGATAGAGACTGGCATTTTGGAAACCACAGACTAAAGACTTATGAGCTTTTCATGCAGATGAGCCCTGTCTGAAGTATTAAGGGTCACCATGCGATATTCCCAGCTAAGAGTGACACAAAATTAGTAAATTGCCATGGGGAAACAATATTAATATCTCATTATGCAGTGTTATTTGTGCTGCATATTGTTCTGGTCACCCCTGCACCCAGAGCACAAGAATGAAGCCACTGCACACTGATGTCCTGAGAGTTTAGGCAATATTTTCTCAGCCAGACCTCTACCCAAGCTGATGTCAGTTGGAGCATCTTCCAGTCAACCTACTGAGATGTGAGTCACTATGTATCAGAATTGTACCATGCTCCAAAACATCATCCTGTGATATGTTTGTTCTGAATAAAATGTTCTGCAACTTCCCTAGGCCAGAACAGCTCCAGTAATCAGACATTTGCTGGATGCACACCATTCCTACTTGCTGCCTAACAGCTGTTATTCATAGTACCAGGAGTTCTGTCACTTACAAAGGGCTCAAGGCCACAGGTCGGACACCTGGTCTTCTCTGAAAAGTTGTGTTGCAAAGAGCAATAGGCAACAAGACTGTGTGCACAGTTTGCAATTATACAAAACAGAAGGAAGTGAAGTCTGTAGACTTGGAACAGCTTAGTTATGGCTCCTCACCCAATGTCCTGCTGTAATCAGAGCAAAGAAATAACAGAAAACCCACCAAGATCCCAAGACTAATTGGCTTTCTATAAAGTATTGTTTTTGTTTAAAAGACCAAGCCACACTAGGATCAATGGGCCTTACAAACAAAAAACCCATTACTCACGACCAGGCATGACCAGAGCTAGCTCAGGGCAGATCTCCAACCCCAGAGCAGAAATGTCCCTCTGGCCTAAGTTAGGGGATGGCCTCTTTTCCAAAGCCTGTCTCTGACCCTCCTGCTGAGGCTCCTAAAACTTGCATTATCAGTTCAGTTTTTTGCCTAAGCCCTCAAGCAAGTATGTGACTCTTCCCTGTGTGAGTGAACAGAGCAGTTTCTACTCCTCATGCAATTCAGAGACAGCAGGGCAGAAGGAGACCGAAAGAGTTCAAATGACAAGCTTTCCCTAGGAGCTGGCCATGTAACTGGCATAGACCTTGTGGCTCTCCTCAGCTGCCCTTCTGACAGAGGGATGCCATGGAGATGGCAATGCACCAGCTGTGCACATCTGCAGAGCACATGCTCCACTTCCTTCACCTTTTGAATTCTGCCTGTGAAGAAACAGTGCAAGTAAATCTGACCACAAGCAACCTCCATTTTCCACTCCCCTCCCGTTTTTGTTGCCTGGCATGGAAATTGAGTATACACAGAATAGGAGGTTATAGTGGTTTTAGCATCAGTAGCGGCCTAATGGAACTAAAAAAGCACAGCACACTGAAGCCTGTGCTTTGCCATTTTATCTTTAGAAGACAATGGTTTTAGACATATACAGATAAAAGATGGACATTTTTTAAAATGTCCCATCCAAACATGCACTGTTGTTGTAGCTGTACCTTCCCCAATCCTGCCCTTCCACCATACCTTCCTCCTCTGAACACACACATCACATTTACCAGTGTTGGAGAGAGTCACACTTTACATGACCCATGTAGGCATTGGAAGCTGGATCAGTTGATGTGAGATGTTGAGATGGAGAATGGGAAAGAAAGAAATGCCATTAGAATCAGAATCCAGGTAGAATCATGCACTCTCTCTGTATATACGAACACACACACATTTATTTATGCATTTTAGGATTCTCACTAATTTTAGCCAAGGGACAGAAGTGAGAAGCAGCTGCCCAGGTCATGGAGATGACAACAGGAACACATGACCAGAATTAGCTCCACGTTGGCAGGGACGATCGCTAGGACTTTCCTGTCCAGAAGAGCTGGCTTCATATGACAGTCTTCTGCACAGCATAAAGGACCCACATTAAAGTCCTTTCTAAAAGTCTCCTTCCAGCTCAGCCAGACACAATTCCTTAGCTCATGTGATCACAAACTGTGCCCTAAAAAGAGTGGAAAGTCAATATGGTCATGTCCCAGCTGTTCATCAACACAAGTGAAAATTCAAGGTAAAAGGCTTCAGGGCTTTCTGCAGTTTTTTTGACAGTCACATGCTGAATTCACTTGCCTTTCACAGCAAGCACATAATGAGGAAATAGAAAGATTTAAAAAGCTGGGGTTTTTTCAAGCGTAATTTTAAATGATAACAAAAGCAACTAAAACCCCCACAAAAAGTACCCCTTCTTTCAACTTGCACTCACACAGAATGCAGCACATCATTGGCCAGCCTGGCCCTGACAGTACAGACAGAATCAGAACATGTACTCAGTGGATAGTAAGTTATTAACCTCTCAAGATATTGTCTGGAACCAGAATTTGTTGAGGAAATTGTATATTGAAGTTCAACACTGCTGCTAACTGAACACAGCCTGATTCACAGCTTTAAACAGACAGTTTAGCATGGCTGGGACAGTGATTTGAAAGGATCTACAAAACAAAATAATTCACATTCCACATTCAGCTGTCTGTCTTTAGCAGTGGACAGTGCCTTAGGCCGTGGAAGATGGTTGTACCCATACCTCTAAAGTCTCTACAAAGGGGTCTGCTATTGCCAGGGTGTCTTACTGAACCACTTGTGTTCAATGGGGAGATACATTTTGTCAACTGTCAGAACTCATGTCACTACCTGTGCTGTCCCCTTTTGACCCTGGTGCTGTGAACACAGTTCTTCAGAGGTTTGGCTCTTAGCTCACACTTCCAGAAGTAATTATTTCTACATCTCTGTGCATGTCTTGGCAGACACACAAGACAAAAAAAAAGAAAAAAAAAAAGGGAAATGAGCAAGTTCCTAAATGAAAGCTGGTGACAAGGTATCAGATGTGGCCTCCCATCTCCGTTTTGCACACACAGTGATCCTATTGCTATTGGCATTGTCCATTTCCCTCAGTGGGGCTGGCTCAGGCAGGGCCATGGGACAGGCACGGTGCTTTGCCACTCTCTCCTGCTCAGCTGACACAATCTGTGCTGGCACAGTCCAGGCTGCGGACACCTCAACTGCAGGTTTCACGAACCAAAACAGGTTTACTCTTGGCTGCTTGTAGCATCCCAAATGCCTGCCAGGGCTGGCTTCATGTGATCTGCCTGCCAGTTTGAGATGACAGTCTCCTGACTTTTGAGTAGCAGTTCTAACCTTGGCTTGTAGCCAGAGACATGAAAACATGTGTTCATGACATGACATGAGGAACAGCAAGGTGCATCTGGAGACACAAAAACAGTGCAGCTTACTAAAACCAGCAGGAAAGTTTGGCTACTTTTGATTCTTTTTGTTCTTTTAATCCTCCTCTACCTCTTTGCACCACTGAGAATCACTCTGTATTGATTATGCTGACATTGACAGCAGAGCTGGAATTTTTTTTTCACATCTCGGATGAGAAAGTGGGTTATGATTCATCTCACAGAATCTGAGTCAAAGCAATTCCTTATAAAAAACCAAACAGTTTTGATGCATTTCCATCAGAAGAGAAGAGGCTGGAGAACACTCAGCAAATGAAACAGTCCTGTTTAATTCTTCTTTTTACCACAGTTCACTCTCAGATAAAATCTGTCCTTTCCCCCCACTGGAAATAACTCATTTTGAGTTAATGACAGTAAAATACTCCCAAAAGCTACTAGCAAAAGACAAACCACCCTATCAAAAAAGACAGCATGAGACAAATGCCACCAGAAGAAGAAATAACAAATGCCACACTGTGCCCCACTTCTATGGAATGGTGACTGCTAGAGTGGAAAGTAACGGATTACTATGGTGAATTATCAATTTTCCTAACAGCCTTGAACTATCTAAATGCTGAAGTGTGATAACATTGGTGGGTACATTATATTAACAGCAGTTAAAATGATCAAGTGTGATCCTGGAGCACATTTTCCCCCCTTTCCTGTTTTCATAGCCTTGTTACTAACCCTGGAAAATAGGGTTTCTGCTCTGCATGCTGGGAAGAGCCTTCAGAGTGGTTGTGATTTCTTATCAGACAAGGCTCATTTTGGTTGATTTTCACATCATATAAAGACTGTGGCCACAGCTTTGGGTAAGGCATGGAACTTGAAGGAATTCTAGGCTCAATTCCCACTTCGCTACTGGATCTCAGCATGACTCTGGGTGAGTCATCTTAACTCTGCCAGTCAGCCCCACGTTTGTAAATTAGGGACAGTAATTTCCTGGTCCTTGACATATTTTCAGTTTCGGAGCTCTGAGGGATGCACACTGTTCCTACTCCATGTTTAATTTGCACATAGTACAGTGTGACCACAGCCTTGGATGCCACTGCAGCACCATGAGCCATAATGGAACATGGGAGCAAACTGCAAATTTAGTGCATCCAGCTTCAAAGAACAGGTGAGCTGTTTTCAGTTTTAAAAAGCAAAGAAAGGGTTCCTTTCTGCCAGGTCATGTACACAACTAACTCGAAACAAAGAAATTGAACTGTTTTCATGTTACTGGGATAAAGATTTATCCAAGGCTGCATGGCTGGAAGGGTTTCTAACTCCAGCTCCAAAACTGAATGTCTGTGCCTCACTTGACAACTTAGCTACAAGTCATGACAAAAGAATGTCTTGAGGCTTAAAACACTCCAAAGCTCTATCTGAAGTAAAAATAATTTCTATAATATTACAGTCCAGAATAACATTCTCACTAATTCATAGACACACACATACACACACCCCCTCTCAAAATGCCTGTATGTGATAATTTAGAGCTTATGATATGGAGGAAACGCCTGGTTACACTCATCTCCATAAAACAGGAGAAACTTCTCCATCCTGCATGTCCTAAACTAACAGTCTATCCTCAGCTCCTGGCCTCATCAAGGAGATTCCCAACCAGGGGTCCTCTAGGTGCCACAATTTGTGGGTTTAAATCAGGTGATGACATTCCCACAAAGAAGCCCCAGAGACCAGCCAGCTGATTTCATGTGGGGCAGGAAACAGCCAGCAGGTCCGTCCCATTTTTGCTTCTGGATGACCTGAGTTAGCTATGGACTAACGAACTGCAGCTGAAGACTTGATGGCTCACTATCAATTCTTCAGCCATTTCAGTTCACAGAGAATTTACTTTACTTTTTAAGTTCATCATGAACAAGCTGGATTGTCTTTGAACTGTTTGTCAAATTAAGGTACAAAGATTTGGTTTGTTTTCATGTAGGACTGTTAAATATGGGGGTTTGGCTAATAGCCTCATCATTGTTCAAAGGTTTTTCTGAAGGTTGAGCTTTCCTATCCATCTGTACACAGATGCTAGCACACTAAGGGCCTTGTCACAACAAAAGAAGTATCCACCACCCCCATGGATTTTTTTTTCATGGCTATGTTAGTTTTTAAACATGCTGAAGAATCAGGTAGAATACGGCTGTACTTTAGGAAGGCACATCCCTGAATTTCATCATCACATTTCATTCCTCTTAGAAGGTAGCAGGAAATTATCAGCTCTTATTTACTAACTTTTGGGACAAATCTCATTTCATTCATTTCCTGAAACCCACCTCTCTTTCACAGTATACAGGTGATCATGGGAATCCCTTTGATAAAGTGCTACTTCGGTATTCTGAACTTATTCTCCATTAAATAACTTCTGCATCAAAAATCAGTTCTGTTATGTTGACAGTCAGCAATTCAAGCTAAACCAGGGAATTAAAAACACAGAGGAAGTCATGCTGCTTGCTACCTGTTCCAGCTGGGATTTTATGACCTACAGTAACAAAGGGTAATTGTGGTTTTGATGCAAGATTTAGATCCCATCTGTGAAGCAGTGGTGGTGTCTGAAGAGACTGTGCTTCAGAAACACTCAGGATGCAAAGTCTTGACCATTCTTGTGTTAATAAGAGGAAAAAGGAAGGTGAGTTTCCTGCCTCTTGGCCCATGTGGGTACCAGGTGCTCAGGGCTTACAGGAGTGCAACCTTCTCTCGTTCCTGACTGTTACATCTGCTGGATCTCCATTTAAAAGATGTGCACTCCTGCCTTTATAAGGCTAAGATCCCTGACATAAAAAGATCTGGGTGCTTAGTTTCATAAAACATGTTTCCCAGAATTAATACAGAGTAAGATGTGCATAGGATCAACATCAGGAAGAATCAAACTTTTGCATCCATTTCCAGTCTTTCAAATGCTTGAGAAGCAACTTAGATCAGCTCACAGCCTCTTGCCTTTCTCATGGCTGGAGATAAGTACATGTAGGTTGGTATATTTTGCTCTCCAACCACTTACAGGCCTACTCTTTTTCTCTTCTTGCTTTGGTACTGTGGCTTAAAATTCACCCTCTAGGTTGCACTGAGATTATCCTTATAAATTTACTCTATCTCCACTTGCTGTGCAAGGATGCTGGCAGGCACAGGACTCCCCGAAAAGAAGCCAGACGAGGGTGGCAAGTATTGACAGAAGTGAGACTGAAGAAACAGGCTCTGAAAGCCATTTAGCAAGATAATTCAAGCCCCTGGGGAGCAGAGGGAGGGTGACTCCCCTTGCGGCAGGCCACAACAGGACCGCTGGATGTTGATAGTGCTGCTCTATGACCTCCCTGAGCAGAGGTTGCTCCCAGGCTTTGTAGCCTGTGTGCAAACGCTGGAATACGGCTTGAACATGAGAAAATAATGACTTGAACTACAATGGAGAAAAGGGTCCCCGTTTTATGTCTGTTCTTCCTGCTTTTGTGAGTGGTTACATAACAGAAAATGACTGCTGGCTCATCAGTTGTTGAAAGTCTAACCTACTATTTTATGACCCTGATGTTGTTCAAATGAGGACAGACACCATCTTGCAACAAAACCCCTGCCTTTAGATAAAAGACACATCACATTACATGGCAAAATTACAATGCAATTATGCTCTTATAAAATAATATGCTTCTTTTAATGATAACCTTTTCAGAACAGATCTGAGACTACAGGCAAGATTTGACAACTTTCAGTTTCTTTTTCTGGTAATAATTCAGATGAAACCGAGTGGCTACTTGTGCCTCTTAGAGGCTGCTGATGTGCCTGATCAAGACTGAAATGGAATACAGACCATGTTCAATTTAGAGCCTCTAGAACTGTACGGTGCACAGAGCCATGCCAAAGGAAACAAAGACACCATGAACCAAAGGAAGTCATACCTCGACCATTCAGTGTGTCTCCTCAGCTGAACCTCCTACAACTCTACCACACTCCCTCCCATACCTGACTTGGACTGCTACCCGCTAACCCACATCCTGACTCAAAAAGTAAAATTAGGGAACACATTCAACACTGTTTGGATACCAGGTCTCTGGTCCTAGTGAAGGATGCTTAGCTTATGAATGGAAAACAAATGAAGATGCAAAGGCAGTGATGGAAAAGGTTGGCAGAGCCTTGGCAGATTCAATACTGGTGTCACTTATCAGTCTTTAATCTTAAGTGTGACACGGCATCTCCAACAACCATTGGAGATGAAGGCTTCTCCATGGGGGATGCACATATCACTGCTGCTGCTAATCACCTCTGGCAAATTCAGTGAAAAAAGAAAAAAATTAAATTTGAAAAGGTAAAATGATCTGCCACAGGTCAAGAGGTCAAGATGAGAAGTAGACAAGAAAGTCAAGCCTCCTGTTTCTTGCCCTTGCTCTTCAACCCAATTCTGCACTACCTCTCTCATTGTCAAAGCCAGGGTACACAGAAGATAAACATAGAAAAACTATATATCCTGAATTATCAGCTCAGAGTTAAATCAAGATTCCTTACTGCACAAACTGAGTATTTCCCACAGGATGATTTCAGCATCTCTCTTCTCCCCACGTGCATCCCTACAGCATGCTGGAACTACAAAAGGAGACTCCTACATTATCCAATACATAAAACTGGTGGCCCCTTTGGTAGCTCTGAGCATTTATGGTAAAATACCAGTGAGAGTTTCTTCCCACCAGTCAGGGAAACTGCTGTGGGGAGTGACTCAGCTGGGACATAGTCCAGAAGGCAACAGGAGATGAGGGGCCCCAATGGCACTTTTCCAATCTTAATCAGCACTGTCTGCATGGTGATAGAGACTGATAAGCTGCCAGAAGTCATTTCTTTCTATAAGACTTGAAACAGTGGTCCAGAACAGTTGTGATCTTTGTGTGTGTGTATTTGGTTGGATTTTTTAAAATGCAAAATCAAGGGCTGTAATTTCCCATGGCGGCCAACAATCAATTTTGATAGTTTCATTTTAATCTCCTGTAAGTATCCATTTCTCCTCCCTCAACCTTACCCAATTTCCACTCCACTAAGTATTATTTTTTCCAAACAAATCAGACATGCCTGTCTACAATAGCACATTTATCAACAGGGAGGGCTGTGATAGGGAGAAACTATCCCTACTGCACAAAGCAGAAGACATTTGGGAATCCTTTCTAATAAAAAGGGATTTGATTAAAGACAGCTAACTACCACAGATCAGCAACTGAATCATCAGTAAAGAAGGAAGAGCAGCTTAGACTTAAAAGACTTCAATTTGCTGATCTGCCAAGAACTTCCCAGGAGTAGTCACTCCACAAGTCACTCCACAACCTACTGGAGGGTTGGAGGGGACACACACCAAGGATTGGGGTACTTAGACTTGTTACAGTAATGTGGTCTTAACAAAGTTAAGTTAGGCAGAATACTCAATGTGCATGTTTAACTCCTAAAAGTTCACAGGGTTTTTATTATTATTATTATTATTATTATTATTATTATTATTATTATTATTATTATTATTATTATTATTATTATTATTATTATTGATATTTGCATGCTTAAGCACTGCCTTGCCAATGGCAGATAGAGGATTTCCCAGCGAGTGGATTATGCTGCTGTGGTAAGTCCTGGCAACACAAAGCTGCCAGCTGTGATCCTGGTGTTCCCAAGTGTCTCCAGCATGCTGCTCCTGGCTCCCACCACACTCCCAGGCTCCCCAGGAGGGCAGTGTGATCCATGCCCTGCTGCCAGCTGTGTGTGTTGTGTGAGCAACCACTGTCTAGAACAGTTCCCCCAACTCTGAAACCACCCTCAGTGGCTTTCACCCAGGGAAGCTGTAGAGAGGTGTAGTGAGCACAGACCGGATGGAAGTGCTGGCTGTCCTGCTCCTCAGCTCAGCCCACTGGGTCTGCCAGTAGCTGTACCAGACAGCATTTCCAGGGCAAAGAGATTACATTAGCAACTCCTACTCCTCTTCCTTCCCAAGGAACCTTCACCCTGCCCACTGCTGGGCAGATTCTGCTGACTACAGAACCAAGATGGCTTGACTGAAAACCAGATATGGCAAGTGAACTTGCAGAAGGAAGTTGGTTACAGAGAAGATCCAAGAGTGCTGGTGGACCAAGTAAAATGACCTTTCACCAGCCTGACAGTCCAAATGTAATTATTCCAACAAATTATTTTCATGACTTAATATAATGCCTTGCAGCTTTCTAGCAAGGTTAATTAGATTCCTCAATTCAAAACCTATCTGCTCTTAACCAACTTTTAATATGCTGAAATCCAGTTTTCCAAATTCAAACTAATAAAAGTGATTAGCTGACAGCTATATGGTATGCTACAATTACCATGGCATTTAGACCTCAGGCATAAGATATTTAATGCAAATTAGAGTCAATGTCTCTGCCCATTTGTCCTTTTTCAGATCATTTGATCAATGTGCCATATGAATCCTGTATAGTCCACACTACCATGCTAAACAACTAAAGAACAAGGGCAGAGATACTGGTTGAGACAGTTAACCAAAGTTGGAAGACTCTTTTTTCCCTCCCACACTCAATTTGTTCTTTCCACATGAGCACGAAGTTACTGAAAGGCACTGGCTGACAGCTCAAGTAGAGATGGGTATTTAGTTCTGATAAAGCCAGAATTAGTACAAAACTCCCAGCCCGCACTGCCATATCAGAAAGCTTCATCCACCGTGACTCCAGGGACCCAGGGAGGAGCCTGGGCTGGAACAAACCTAGGAAGATGAGGGCAGCCTACCTCTTTGACCATACCTAACCATAAAAAGCAGCTGTGTTCCAGTATTCTGTATTTTGTTAGATAATGCTCCCAAAAGGCTGTATAGGGCACAGCACGGTTAGAGAGCTGAGGAGATTTTCAGCCCAACACATTTCTTTGGCACACCAGGAATGCCAAGGCTGGACACCACCTCAGAGATGAACTTCAGTGGCACACAGTGCAATTAGAAGAACAATCAGGTGCAGTCTGTAATTACACAAGACCTGCCCAGGGTAGGACTAAGGTTGTTTTTTCATTTTCCCCCCATGCATCATGCATAATTATTCCATCTTTGATCATGGTATTGTTTATATAAATAACACTGGCAAAACTTCCGAGTGCTCTGAAGCCTCCTTTGCATTCTCTCATCTGCTGAATTAAGAGCTATTGGCATGGCATTGGTCTGACCTCCCATCTGATAGTCAAATTGATGACCTAACACTGAGATACTTTATGTTCCAACCCTTTCAGCTACGCATCCCTTTTGGATGAAGAAACTTTGATGTACCACCCTCTCAAACAGAGCAGAGCAATCTTAGTCATACAATATTAGTCTGCATAATCCGAGTTCTTCAGCTTCATAAATACAAGTGGTAAACAAAACTAAAGCTTCACTTCAGGAAGCAATTTCCGAGCTGTGAGGAAAATTAATCACTAGAACAGCTTATCAGGGTAGGTGGTTGACTCACCATTGCTCGATGTTTTTAAGATAAGATTAGATCTTTTTTTTTTAAAGTCATGATTCAATCATGTTTCTGGGAGAAACTGAGAGTAGGACATTAGGCAGTATAATGGCAAGGTCCTTTCTGACCTTGGATCCTGTGAATCTTCTTTGTTTATCTGCCTCCTTTCTTGGGTTAAAAGGAAAACTGTATGGACTTTGGTCCATCAACCAACTGCTGCCACACAGCTCTGCATTAAGAAAATTGCTGTAATCAGATCTCATGCTACAGGGCTTCAGCCATTTGCCTGAAGAGGGCAGGAAAAAATTTACTCCCTCTTGCCTGCCCCGCTAACGGCTAAATACATGTTACATTTATTTAGTTGTTGCTTCATGTTTAAAACATCAGAGAGTGAACCCAAATGGGTATGGGCAGAGATGAAGTCTAACGCAGCAACACAGAAAATGCTCCCTGGTTATTTTCTATTCGGTTAGCTCACACCTCAGATCTGTGATAGTCATCAACTCTGACGACTATCAGTGTTTACAGAGAAGATATTTTGGTTATTAGGGCACAGCCCACAGAAGGTAGAAGTTACTGATAGAGAATTAGGACTGATACTAACCCCACCTACAAGGGCAATGTTTGTTTGATGAGAACACCTTAACCTTCTCATATTATCAGATCCTTGCCACTGCAAGATCCTTGTTTGTTAGTAAAACGGTGGTCCCACCCCCTTTTTGATTAAACCAGACCACAGAAGTTTCTTTAAGTCAGAAATGTTTTAGTCCAACCAAACACTATAGCAAACAGACCTGGGGGCAATCTAAGTGAAGTTCTTAAGAAATTATGAAATAAAGGAAGATAAAAAACACTAAATGAATGGCCTGCCCCAGTCCTTAACTCTACAAACTCTAGCAGTTCATTTCATAATGACATTACCCAAGCCTGTAAGAAACTGAGCACACAGACAGATCCATCGATAGTGCCCAAGACTCTTGATTTCAATGCAGAGTTCAGAGGCCCTATCACCTATGTTTCATGTAAAGGCAAGATATAATTCTACACCTATAGATGCCTAAGATAATTCTACCACTTAAGAAGGAAATCAGATGCTTATCTTTTTCCAGGTAAGGAAGATGACACCGTTATGAACCAATCAGTCCATGTTTGTCTTACTTGTATTTGTTGGACCCAGTTGTGGGTCCTCATGCATAACCAACCTGATTGACTCAAAATGGATTTCCTTTTAATCTGTGCCAGCACATAGAAAATGAAAATCCATGCCTTGGAAGCAGAACAGGTTTACACTGCCAGATTTTTTTGCAGCTGCAATGAGAAGGGATGGGGCAGGCAGGCACAACAGTGACCGCACCTGAATTCGGACTGGTAGTCTGGAAGCTGGGGACAGATGGTATGAAAATGAACCAGACACTGAAAAATTCAACTTTATATCCAGAAAGATTATAAACGTACAGTGAGTAAGCATGAGATTTATGCTGAAATTAAAGAGGAATTCCTATGGATGATTACACTTCCAGCCCAAGCATGGAAAGCACATCCATCAACATGAGTGTCACTACGTTACCAGTGCAGCTGTCAGGCTTCCCATTACTGAACCCAGTAAATACAGAGGAGGGCCACAGAAAGTTGTGACATGGCTCACCAAAGTACTCATCAGAGGGAGGATTCTCCATGTCATACAGCATTTTCTTGGTCAGATGTTCCAGCTCATCCTCAGGCCTGAAGCTGGATGCAGGAGCATTTGATGCAGGTCCAGAGCTTGGATACCCACTCTGAAAAAAAAAAAAAGACAGCCTGTGATATGATATAAAAGCATTCACACACAGTAAGAGGGTATATTGGCTGTTCAGTGTTGAACTTCAATCTTTGTCTTATTTTTCCTTTTTTTAAGACCCAAGGGATTCAAGCAAGTAAACATCTCACTTAATGTAATGAAAATGGACTCTGAAGAGCATCCAACGAATTGCTATATATCCTCCTAGAATGGGAAGTATCCTGTGCCTCATAATTAGATGTCTACTGGGTAGCACATAATAATAAATAAAGGAGAAAATTATTTCAATAATAACTTGATACAAATGCTCTCCAAAACTGAAAAAGGCTTTGGAAGAATTTAAGCTCAGACTTGGTAAAAGTTTCCATCACTTAACAACACAATAGAAAAGATAATCCTACAGTGGTAGAGTATATGGACAAAGACAGATAATCCCAAGATGCTAGTTATGTTCTCTTGTTTGTTTTGACACAAATCCTGCTGTTAACATTAGTGAGAGCAGGAGCTGGTCCACAGACTTTTAGTACTAGAGATACAAAGGTTATAATACGTGTGTAGAAACTGAGATCTTTTTGCCTTCATAAACTAACAGCTGCATACAGTATTTGAAGCCCGTCTCGGAGAGTCTTCTCCCTGGAAAACACTGAAAGTATGACATATTTTGAGAAGCACAGAAATAGTCTTATGCCTCGAAGTTCCTTAGAAGAAGCTAAGTTTGGTGTCCATAAGGAGAAAATCGGTCATTTCAGGATTAAAAAGTGCTGATACCAGCTTTCCTTGTGTGCACTGCTTTCTTGAAAGACTTGCATATGAAAACTAATTTATTTATAAAACACATCATTTCAGTAAAGGAAGTGGTTTCATTGATTAATTGCTGCCTACATCAAGGATTGGACCTTTGATATGAAACAAGGAAGCATTTTTCCATGCTCCATAACTACTTAAATAGCAAGAAAATGTAAAATCACTGGGGAAACAATACACTGACCACTTATAGAGACTACATCTGACATCATGAATCTTTATTGAGCCAGTGACAGTCAACAGAGAACAGCAGCTTTAAAGCACTGCACTTCAAGAGAATTAACTATATGCTTTCATACTTTTTTCTTTCAGGCAAGAAGGAGATTTCAAATGAGACATCAATCAATGTGGAGAAGGTCTCAGAATGGCACTTTGCAATAATACTTCAATCATCCACTCCCAAAACCCAAACACCTGCATGTTCCTAACCCTGTCATACTTACTTCTCTAAGGGTCCATACTAAACTGTACCATCACCCTTCTCACTTGTTGGTCTCAGCAGGTGCCTGTGCTCCCTGGAAGGGCTGGATTTGCTGTGTACACACTCGATGCAGCAGCTGCACCCACTGCCTGCCCAAAAGCCACTCTGTAGCAGAGTAGCAGCAGTCCACAAGGGACAGGGGTGGTATGGTCCCCTAGGAAAAAAAAGTGTACCTGGAATAAGCCCCAGGCTGGATGCATTTCCCTGAAGGGCTGTGAAAGGTCTGTGTGCCATAGAGTCAGCCTCCCTGACTGAGAATATAGATTGGACCTAACATACATTCAGGTTTTCCCACAGATGTTTTCTTTCTTTTTTCTTATGATTTTTTTTCCTGAACATTTAAGGATTTTGTGCATTTCTCCAGGAATTCTACCTACGTAGCAGTTGTTCTGAGGAGGCTGTTGAACATCTGGAAATGCTGAATGTCCACAAACAGAGCAGTAAACTTTTCGTACAAATGCAACCATACTGATGTGTTTGGGTTACCACCACTTACTTTTTCACATGGGGAGGCAGGCAATATGGTGCACCTGCATTTGCTGTCTAACTCATGTAAGTGCCATCTCTGTGGGATACATAACTTTGGTGTGGATAAAGCCATTCGTATGACTAGAAGTACTAGAAGCAGGTATTTGACCCAGAACACCAGACTCTCTCGGCCAGTGCTTTGTGGATGTTTTTAGAAGGGCTAGTCTACAACTACTTTGTTAGAAATAATATATATCATAATCCTAAAAAAAAAAAAAAAAAAGGTTCATTAGTAAGTCAATTAAAGGTGTCAAATGTAAAACATTTTAGCTTGGAACAACCTGTTTTTCCCCTTTGCTCTCTTGTTCCTAAGAATCAATCACAAATCTTGCCTGAACATATATTTTAGCACAGCAAGTGCAGCCAAGGATTTATTAGCTTAAGAAATCAATCTGGCAACTGAGCTTCTTGAGGTTTTATTCCATGTATTGTACCTATTTCAGTTTCCATGCAGAAAAGAATGGCCATTGCCATTCCATCAACAGAGACTCCTTTCCTAGACTTTGCATGGAGAAGAGAGCACAGTCCGAAGCTGGTGATGGCTCCCATCCCTTTATTTTCCCTGTTAATCATCACCAGCCTCTTCTGCTGGGCTCTGTCCAAACATCATCTGAAACACTGTCTTTACCCTTGGGCTCTGGAATATAAATGGACCAAAACAGAAGGCACAAGCCACAGCCTGTTCACAGAAAAGGGCTGTGAGATACATGGAGCTGAAGCTGTTTGCCCAGCATCACACATGGGCTCTAAGGCAAAGACAAATCCTGCATCCAGGCTGCTGGGAGCCCTACCCTTTCCAGCCTCACACAGAGCCCACTGGGGCTGTACCTGGCATTGCAGACCTACACTGAACACTCTGCAACCCAAAGCCACTGCACCTGCAGGCCACCACCAGCCAGGCTTTGGCAGGGGGTGAGAGAAGCCTCTCCCTCTTTTCCATGCTGCCTTCCCACACCTCCCAACTGAGGAGCCTCCATGCCTGATTCATAAGGGCTTGGACTAGGCCCTTTAAAATGAAAGACAAACATCTGAAGATTTTCAGTTTTGTCTGATTCTCTCTCATTTTGGAGGCCACACTGCCTCATACACACAATAAATAGGCTGCTCTCATATTTTATCTACACTGCACTTTTCCAAACCAGGCAGATTTCTTATCCAGTACCCAGTGTCAGCAGAAATAACAAATACCAACCACAATGTTATGAGACACTTTAACTTATTTTGACTAAAATGCTGTGCCTTTTTGACCAGACTTTAAGTAGTGCTAGGCACATCTTTTTCCTCCTCCTATGGCACATGCTGACTACGTGCCTCCAGGAAAATGCATTTCATGCATATGAACATGCTGTTGAGTTTGCTGGGACATGCACACACACAAACATAGAAAGGAAAGTGTATCCTTAGTCCAATAAAAAATGCTTGCTTCAGCAAAACAGTTTCCTTCCTCCTCCTTTGTTAGGTCAGGGAAAAATATAACTCTGGCTTTCCTTACAAAACAGAGTTGTGGTGTTGTTGTTTATATTCAACTTCCTCTATTTTCTACTGGTCTATACAATAATCAAGGCTGCCTAGAAATCCAGTTTGCTGTCTGATCTAGCAGTCAACTTCATGCATTCTCTTTTCTCCATGATGCCTCAATGCACACAAATATCCACTTCCTTAGCTAGACACAGCTCAAAGAAGGGGACTGCACTGACTTGCCGACCCCGAGCACCGCTCTGTCTGGCTAACCACAGAAGCATCAGGGATGATAAACTGACCCACGAAAATGAAAAAGAGCTCTGCCAAAAGCTGGCAGGAGGGACTATGCTTTGGAAGCACAAGCACTTGAGTCCCTCCTTTGCTACTTCCATCAAACAAGGAGCAACTTCAGGGAAGAGAAGAGGATTGCAGTAGCATGTGCAGATGCAAAAGCATTCCTAAAGAAACACTGCCCTGCATATTTAGTTGAGATGTTAGGGAAAACACCAGCACTTCCACGGTTAAGCCCTGTAGCAGAAAGTATCTACATGCTACAAAGGAAGTGAGCTAATTGCTTGTGCCACTATCAAAATGCTGCAACAACATCTGGCTCATCTTCCTTATTAAAGTGCAGTTCCTGAAAAGCCAGGTCAAAAGAAGCAGCCATGTGGAATCACTGCATAATTATTTTGGTACACGAAGCTGATACTTGTTTCAGTGCCTCCCTGGCACATGTTTTCTACTCCAGACCTGTCTCAGATGTAAGGGCTGCCTAGAAAAGGGAGCTCTGCAGTCAGTGTGGTGCATTTGCCAACAAGAACCTTCCCCATTCCCATATAAATATTTACCCAAATGGGTAAAAACTGCAGTGCAAAATCTGCAAAGATATCTGAAGATACCTGTGATGAATGCACCACCATTAAGAATACACTCTATGTGGTCATTTTTCTTGTCCATTTGCAAACACTGTAGAAGAAGCTTCTTCTCTCTGGGAGAAAATAACTTCAATTATGTGTTCCCAGTTACAGAAACGTGGAAATTATCTTCTTTTCAGAAGGTAGAATTAGCCAAATTTGGAACTGAAAGGCAGCCAGAAACATCTTTCACTGATAGTACTTTCTCTTCATTTTTTTCCTCCTGCTTCATCTGCATAAAGTTAGCCCTTTCACTTCACTCGCCAAAACTAATCATCATTTAAATAGTATTGCAGCATCATTTTTTATTCAATGGTTTGACGAAGACCACACTTTTTTGTTTAAGTTATTGACTGTCCAAAACAATTGCAAACTCTCAGAGAAAGAAATCCAGCATAGTGCCACATCTCTCATGAGCTGTGCTCCCAAGGAAGTATCAAGATTGCCTACAGCTGTAATTCAGTTTATAATTAAGGCCAACTCTTACAGAGGAGATGCACTAGAAAAAATATTTTAATTCTTGATTTATTTTCCCAGTGAAAGGTTACAGCTGCCAGAGTACATACAGATTCCTGAAAAGACATTTCTGCCTGGAATTCCTGAAGCACACACGTTCCTGGGTTTACTCCTGGTCAGAGGATAACTCAGCAAGATCCTCTGAAGAAGCTGCCCTGCGTGAGGAGATACCCACCAGCAGCCAGTGCCCTCCAGCCCACACCACAAGACCAAAATCTCAAATGCTGGGCTGCCAGGAGAGAGGGCTCTTCTGGAACATGCCAGAGTGGAACAAGCCACTGTTTCCCTCGCTGCCTACCTGCTCTGCCATCCCTTCCCACAGCAAACCAGCAATCCAGAACGTGCAGTTCTGCCAGCAGAGCCCTCATTTGTTTAACACTGCCTGGCTTTGAAATAGGACAGTTTTGTAACTGCTTCAAAGCTCTAGAGGGTATTTTTCTTTATTTTTAAACTTCATTATTGCAACTGTATCCTCACTTAGCTATCCATGCACACTGCCTGTCCTAATCCTGCTAAGCTCCTAGTTTCAGTGATCTCTTGGGGCATTAAGCTACACAGAATTTGAGTAATAATAACAATAAAAGTATTTTCATCTGTTTTAACTTCACAGCCTGCAATTTTGCACAATTGTCTCTTTTTTTTCCACACTGTGAAACTGGGATGCAGACAGGTAGGGAGGGGAGGTATCTTGTTGATAGTTTTAATTAAGACAGTAGAGCCAGAATGTAAAATCACTGTAGAACTGAGAAATTTCCTGGACTCCTGAAAATCAGGCTGCTCATACAGATGTCTATTTTGACTCACCAGAGCAGAGCTTTTAGCTTACAGTCATGAACCCAAAATCTTTGTGTACTGATACTGAATTCAACAGGCTTACCATACACACACCCTAATTACTCTGTAAAATGGGTTTAACAGTATTTCTGTCTTAATTAATCAGTGCCACAGAGCCGTCCAAGCTTCTGTAATGTAAGTGACTACACAAAGACAGAGCATTTTATTAAACATCAAGCATGGTAACAAATGAACATGACTGTTTTGTCCCTGGATTGTTTTATGCTATTATATGGAAACAGACAAAGTAGCTTTTTTTTGCTATTCTTGATATTATCACTAATGTTTTGAATCTGGAAGGGCTGGTTATTTTTGCTAGGTATTATAAAAACTGGATGCTCTGTAAACATCACCATCTGCTTCTGGCTTCTGCACTAAGCATGACTGTGTTAAATGACACCTTCCACTGCTATTCTGGCGAGTCCTTACTTCTGCTGGACAGTATGGACTGTTTATATATTCAGGGTTAACAGCAGATGTGCTAGATTTTTATGGAGCAACATTGACCATTTCTCATTAGAAAAAACAAAACAGTGGCTGGTTCTCCAAGTAATAAATTTTTTACACGTTGTCTCAGGAAACAGCAGATTTAAGCTATATTTCACTTATAAAATACTACATTTTAATGTCCCATTGGTGCTTAAATGTATATAGAGAAACAAATGCAGCAGTGCCTGATCTTGCCTGGGGCCTCTTGCCCCTATCATTACACAAATATGCTTTACTTGTCAAGGCTTATCTCATATGAAAAGGGGAGCAGGCTGTTTAGTTTTGTGTTTTTCCATTAACCCCACTGATTTTGGTAACAGACATTTTAGGCACTTTGAAAAAAAGCCAAGAATTCAAGGAACAGCTGGATGGGACTACTGAGACGGAGAATGAGGCACCATTATTATACCCTTTTGCAAATAAAGAGACTGCACCATTTTAGCCTTATGTTTTTGGCTGGAAGAGCTCAATCTGCTTCATAAAATTACATCAGAAGGTTCTATGCTTACTCGTCTATTTGTTTCAAGATCAAAGGCTTTACTCTGCTCTAAGCTGCTTGCCTTGCCACATCTCTCTGGGCTTAGAGTCAAGCACTCTCTTACTCCAATGGATCACCACCAGCAGTAGAGACCCTACAGGCTGCTTATCAACTCCTCTCCTCTTCCCATCATAATACTGTGGGCTTCCAGGATGACCTGCAAAGCACCAGTTAATTAATCATTCTATTTACTGCTATCAACAGGTCAAAATCTGCATTTCAGAGTAGGAGCCATAAGCTTCTATAAGAGGTAACAGTCTCACAGCTTTGATCCCAAGCTGCACAGCCATAGAAGAGTTTGAATTCACTTCTTGTCATCTTGCCTATAGCTCCTGAGGTGCACAGTGCAGCCAGGGCTCCTTGCCTGGGCAGGTGAAGAGCCTCAAGATCTGCACAGGACTCCCTTGTGCCAGTCCAAGGTGGCACTACTGAAAGACACCAAGCTGTGGAGGGCTCCAGTGGCAGTGACTGACACTCCAAGGTGGGGTTCACGGTCTCAACCACCAACCAAGCCATATTCCCATCTAACAGGACAAGCACAGAGGCAAACCGAATAAAAGCAGGAACGCTACAATATTCATACTGATGAAAAGAGATGTGTTTGGTGACACAGTGCTCAACTCGCCCAGGTGATTCATTGCCACAGTGAAACAACTGAAAGAAGCACCTTCCTTCCAAAGCCTACCCTTCCAGAAACACCCTTAAAATCCGAGGAGATAACTGAGCTTTGCCTTTCTCTAAAGCTTTTCATTTCTTCGGAAAGGCAGAGCTGAGCCGTTTCCGCAGACACGGAGGGGTGACACGGCGCGGTGTCACAGGCATCGGGCGCGGTGACCGCAGCGCCCGGGGAGCTCCCCAGCGCTCCCTCACCACCATTCACCCCCGGAGCTGGGGCTGGGGCTGGAGCAGTGCCCCCGACAGCAGCACCACCTGCCCTGCAGTTCAGCTTCGGCACCCAGTGAAAAAACAGGCGGCCCCAGCTGCGGGCCTGATCAGCTAACAAAAACAGAAGTGCTGGGGCATCGCTTGTTTCAAAAGAAAAATAAACCTCACCATTTTAATGGTACTAATTTTGCATGTGAAACTTGCATTCATTCTGTATTAACAGTTTAAATATAGCTTTCTTGCCAGATGCCTGAATAGGCTAGAAAATATACTTAAATTATGCAAATTGTGTTTCTGTTTTAATACACAAAGAAACCTAAAATCACATCACTTTCCATCACCAAGACAGGTTTTAATATAAGGTTTTTTCATGTGAAAACTGTAACAGCAAACAAATGGTTAACCAAGTGTGTTTAACCCACTATCTGTAGTCTCAGTTTTAGTCAACTGTGACATGGGCCATTACACTTCCCAGGACACCAATGACTTAAATGAAGACTACGTATTTTGCTTAACATTAAAAAATTATATATATATATATAAATTACAGTAAAAAAATAAAAAAAGGTGCCTCAGACTTCAGCATCAATAGCAATGGAGGGCAGAATTCCTGAGCTTTATCCTCAGCAATATTCTTAACCAGTCTGATCCTGCACCCTGCTGTTATAAATGTTGTTCATAATGCTTGGCTGTCTCAAGAGAGTTTGAGAGTCTCAATGAACTCTTCATTACAAAATGCTTTGAGATCCTTGAATGAAAGATGCTGAATGAGTACAAATCATGATTATCATTAATTACCTTTACTAGCCAAAATTGTGCCTCCTTTCATTCATATGTGCCTACCTTTTGTCTTTTAGGATTATAACATCTTCAAAACAAATGCTGTTCTCCCAATATGCCCCTCAGAGGTCTTATATAAATAAAAGTGATAAGAATAATATTTGAGGAAACAAAAGTGTGACAAAAGCAAATTACATTCCTGCTGGACTCAGAAGCTTCTTCCTTATTTCACAACTGGGAGATTTCTCCATTTTACTCATGTTCCAATCCCAGAATCACCTGCTCCCTTTTCCTTATGTGTAGTTGCTTTCATTCTAAGAGATTTCCTGTTTTTCTTTTAACTTTGCATAGGCCATGTTTCTTGAAGAGGTTACTGGAGGGTGCCAACTCCTTTTAACAAAATGGGCACAAGTTCCTTTGGGAAGAAGATAGGGAGCTCCAAACATGTCAGAGAGCCTAAGCACTGAGCACGATCCTTCATTTGACTTTGAGTCTCTCACGTGACTGGACAGGGAAAAGGAGGCAGAAATTTAAGAGACAGTCCAGACATCTGGATTCTGCTCAGGCCACCTTATTGTGCTCAGCAGAGGTGTGCTTCAAGAGCGACAAAAGATTTTCAAAGTGACATGTTTTCCAGTGATGCAAGAGAAAAGAGAACTTGCAAATAATAATGAGAAGATTGCTACTCATCAGAGGGAGACCTCATTTGCTTGTACCTCCAGGCCTTGTAGTGAAAGACTGTAGAGAAGATTATTTAAAGGATACTGACACAGCTCAAGACAATACATAAGCAGTAAAGATCAGAGTTCACCTCATCTCTACCTCAATTAAAGCATCTCCATATTTTATATCATCTATACAGATGGTTTTGTTGCTGAATTGTTTTATTCGCCTTTAAGAAACAGAAGCTTTACTGCATTTAAAACAACTAATTCTCTTCATGAAGAGCCCTCTGCAGGTATCTGTAGCTCACCTGGATCTCAGCTCAGTCATCTAAAATCACATAAAATACCAATTGCAAACAAGTGTTATGTAATTCATGTGGAGCAATCGCCCAGGCTGTCCCTGTTGAGCAGCCCACACTGCTACCAGCAAGCCCTGGCCTCTTTATCTCCAGCCCAAGCAAGGACAACGGCCTCTTCACAAAATGCCCAGCCTGGAGTTGGTCATCACTGGTGATTAAAAAGTTAAAGAACCCTTCACCTTCTGTTATATGGAGGTCCCCACCAAAAGCAGGCAGTTTGCTCACAGACCTGATGCTGCTCGCTCCCAGGAGAGTCTGGGGAAGGGTTTGGCAGCCAGCTCATGCTGCAGCCATACCCACAAGGCATTACCTGCACTTGCAGGTGCTACTGTGATGCTGAGCAACATCAGGCAGAGGACAGGACACACTGGCAGTAAGGAAAGAGATGAAAGTAAACAATGCCATCAGGATCAGAGGGACCAATACACAAGAAAAGAAGGAGGAAAGAATGAAGGGCTGCAGCCTCAAGTGAATGTCATCTTGATAGCCTAAGCACTGCTGCTTTGGAAGAGACTTGTACATGTTTCACTATCAATTACCTCAGGATAATCAGAAATAATATTTTCAGAACAAAGCAGTGCCAAATTCTATACTGCACTAGGAGGAAAAAGGCCAGGGTAAATGCCCATCATCTCGACTGTAATTTATTTCACCCAATGTACTTACAAAAACAATCTCTCATTTGGCTCACAGCAGTAGAAATTTCTCAACAAAGTCATAATTCTCCTGTAATAGAGTCCGGGGCAGTTAAGTATTACTCAAATAAAAGCTCCAAGTCTCCCTTGAAAAACTGTCCCTGCTTAGGAATTTCCCACAATCATGAGGGAGGTGGGAGCTGAGAAAAGGGCAGCAAGAGAAGGGGAATGATTTTTACTCTGAGAAAACCACAGGCTAAAAACCCAGCACATCCCATCTGGTGGCCAAATTGTAGCAGGGAGGCAAAGAAGCAGGGGTTATGTGGCACCAAAAAATGCTGCAGGAAGTTTCACCATGGCTATTCAATATTCAAAGGGTGTCAACCTTAGCCTTGCAACCTGCTGGAACAGGACTGAGTTGGCTGTTCTATTCCTGTTGTGGATCCTATGAATCCTTTTGTGCAGAGGGCAGGAGATGGCCCTTGGAGGAGTAGAAAGGTGAAGGTCAGATCTGGAATGAGGGCTCTGGCAATGGCGGGGAGGGAGGCAGGAGAAAGACCAAATTAGCTTTCAGCAACACAAATATAGCAATTAAAAAAGGCAGAATTACAAAGGCAAGAGAGAAGTGCTGGTAGGAAGAGAGGAAAACCACTCAGAAGGCAGCATGCAGTAAGTGATTTAAGCCAGAGCCCAGCATCAAAGGGGAGGATGGAATGAGGGAGAGAGGAAGGAGAAGAAAGTGCAGCCTGGCTCGGAGCTTCCACAGCTGGCAGGAGTCCAAGCAGAGACAAACCATGGAGATATGCACAGGGAGAGTTGCTTAGGAAAGACTAATGTGCAAAGAAGCTGTATGAAATGGAAGGATGGACTAATAGCACCCTCAGAGCAGGGAGCAAGCAGGAGAGCAAGACCAAAGGAGAGGCAGCAATATCAGCTGACTTTACTGAGTAATTTCCTATGTACAGGAACTATCCAGTGCTAGCAAAAGCCAGCAGTTTCAGTCTATGGGATAGGTCAGATACTTCCAGACACGTGTGGGTGTGGGTGTGTGTGGATGTGTTCTTGATGGGACATCAGTAAGGGCAGGCACCCAGCGCAGAGCACTACACCCTCAGTGTCACTTTTGATTCCCACATGGAAGGGGTATATGGGAGTTTCAGTGTCACATGATCCTCCTTTCCACATCCCCTGCCACATGTAGTGTGGGATCCCACATTTGTCACAGGCATGTCCAGCCAAATGCAAAACTACTTTTATGGCCATGGTGCTCAAGATGGTAAATGCATAGGGGCTTGTGCTGCGGGGATTTTGCTGTGTGCTATGGAAGCACCTATGGAATAAAGGGCAAGAAGGAATTCCCTGCTTGGTGCTGGAGCCAGAAGGGACTATGGGATTCCCTGGATTCAGAGCTTTTCTACTGCTTTTCCTCATCCTCTGGTTTCCAATCAGCTTCTCAAAAAGCCCCAGGATCTTGGCAGCCAAACCAGGCTGTGCACTAAGGAAGGGAATCTAACTTCCCCAGCTGCAGCCTCTAAGGCTGCTGCCATCCTGAGGGCACAGTCACTGCACTGACATACAGACCTAATGACCTACCCTGTTCAAGGCATCAAATGCTTGAAGAAACTCACCCTGCCCAGAAGGCCACACTCAAGCTGTATTTCTGTGCCATCTTTTGTGTGAGGCTGGGACTGACTCTGAGGAGGTCAGGAAGAGCCTGATGGCTCAATAAATGAGACACTTGGGAGAGTTAGTCGAACTGACAGCTCAACAAGATCCATGTTTAGTTGTCAAAACATTCCTCCATGTACAAGATGCAGTTAAGAAGGCTGTCCACATCCATCCTGGGCTGGAGACAGGCTTATCTCAGTAATTGGTCAAGCAGTACTTCATGGAGAATGGAGTGAACTGGCAGAGGTGGTGGCATGTGCAATTAGAGCTGAGGAGGCTGAGGGCTGTGGCTGGACACAACACTGTGCCTGGACCATTATGATGCATTGGAAAGATCATTTTGTCCAAGAACCATTTTCATGTCCTGTTCAGCCACAACAGCAGCATCCTCCTTCTGTATTTTAATGACTAAGCAGCTCGCAGGTTTACTGGGCAAAGGCTGAAGCGGAAAAACAAAGGCGTGTATATATTTAATTTTGCTGAATTTACTTGAAAATGATGGGCTAGACATTCAGATGGTGCAAATCAGTTACTCCAGGGAACTCGCTGATTTACACAGCAGTGGAGAATCTATCTCAACATGCCAAAGAGAGCCATGTACTCAGGTGTATATTGGCTGATTGAGAGGCTCTATATGAGTCAACAAGGCTGTCCAAGCCCAGCCCAGACTAACTGCAGACACTTGAGCCTTAAGCTGCATTTGTCTCTCACAGAACATATGACACAGGGAGAAAACTGTCTCCCAGACTGCCAGACCAAGAGTGAACACTGCAGACAAAGACCCTACTCTCTGAGGATATGGGTGATTGAAACCAGCTTCCTTCCAGGTGACAGTCTAGGGCTTAAAAAGTAAAGTTAAAAGTCTCCATCCCCATCTGTGGGGAACATGTCAGTCTTGCTTTCATGGGCTCCTGTTACCAACTCCCAGCTCAATCTAACATGTTTTTCAGGGCCTTCTCTCTCCTGGCTCCTTTGGAGGAGCTAGATCCCTCTTGAAGAGGACCATCAGAGCAAGCACACCTCCTCCACCTCCTTCCTCATCTACACGTGCTCCTAAGAGCCATGCAAATTTCAACAGCATGTCTAGAAAAACAGTTGTGAACATCAAACACTTTACAGACTCCTTCCTCTTCTTTCTCTCAATATAACACATTCTCTCCATGCTCCCCTTCTGCCCTTCTGCATTAGTTTTACATTATTAAATAAGGCACTCAGGCCCCCTCCCTGTGTAGGACCCTCATCTGAAAATCACTCACACACTTTAAAGGGTTTGCAACACAGAGGATGAGAAAGTGAGGCCAGCAAAGTGCTGGAAGGGATTGCCTGGGGACTGTGTGTGATTTCCATCACTAAGGCTTTTCAGAGTAGGAACAAACAAATATTTGTGAAGAATAGCTTAGGCAGAGTTGATCCTGTCTCTGAGCAGCAGACAGATCTTCAAGCCTGTTCCAGCTTTACTGTTTATGCTTCTGTGATTGTGATAGCAGTTGTGACATATTCTGCAACGGAGTTGAGCAAAGCCAGCTGAAAGCCCTATGGATCATCTTCAGGGCTGAAGCTGCTTACAGGAAAGGAAGCTCATATGCAGTGTTAAGTTACTTGATGGTTTTGTTCCAAACACTAAAGCAAGGAAAGTTTGTTCATAAATGGTAAGAAGAAGCTGGGTCCTAAGCAGGCCCTGCCCTGCTTTTACCATCTCCAAAATGCTGTATCTCCAGCTTTGACTCCAGGTGGAAGAGGCAGCACATTCAGAGCACCCACTGTATGGGCAGTAAATATTTGTGTTAGACAAACAGCCAGTTTCTTTTGTCCTAGTCCTCAGGAATGCCCATCTGGCACTCGGTGCTGAATCTCTATTGAAACCTCCCAGGAGCTAGACAGGATGCAGTGAGTCTGGCCAGGAGCATGGAAATGGCAGGCAAAAAGCATTCAGAAAATCATCATAGGTGCCCCAGACTGCAAAATGCTCCACGTGTCTGTTGTGCAAAGACCCACGTGTGTCCACAGTGGATTGAAGGAAAGAAGTTACTCCTGAAACATCGATGCCAGCTCTCCCTGCAATACCACCTTCTGGGGAAAACAAATGTTAGGGGAGCTATCTAATCTACTCATTGCAAAGTCTTTATGCCACAAGACAGTATTTACTAGCTGGTACCAGACAACATTCAAGCAAGAACAGAAAGTCACTTTCCCAACGCTCCTTGTGAATTGCTCCCATCTGTGCAAGAGAGCAATCCAAAGCCCTTATGCCCATGACAGCACTGCAATCACACGCTCCGTGTTTTACACCCAAAATAGCGCCAGCCAGAGCACGGTGAGGCTCGCACATCGCATGCAGCTGTGCTGATGAAGAGGAGCCACTGGAAGCCGTTCTGGGGGCGCGGGTTGCTAGGGAACGGGGCAAAGCCGCTGCAGATTTCCCCGCCGCTCGCTGCCTCTTTCCCCTCTTCCCATCTCGCTCGCGCTGCGCCAGCGTCTTCGCCCCGAGAGTGCCGCTCTTCCTGTCTGAAGTGTGCGAAAACAAATCTGCCTGCAACAATGGAGCACGATTGCTTGGCATGTGTTCCTGAGGAAAGAAATCGCTCTAGCCTTTGATTTTCAAAGGCAGCCAGCTGACGGGTTGGGAAAAAAATCCATTCTCACTATTTTCTCCATGTCTGTGTGTAATTTCATTCCACCTGTGCTACGGTTAAGGGTGGGTGGCAAGCCCAGGTGGCACAATGCAACAAGCTGAGTTTGTGGGAGCCATGTCAGTTTGCAGAAGGCAAGACTGGTGCCCTGAGTGTCACACTGTGTCCCCTGGACCCCTTCACTTCCTCTAACAGGCTGCTCTTTGGGAGGTGGCTGTAGGAGCCAGCAGAGCTCTGTGAATGTGGACGGGCACTGCATAGTGCTCCCACTGCTCCAGCAGCCAGCAGGGCTTATGAGAAAGGGCCCACAAGCAAAGAGAGAGATACCAGAGAACTGTGAGGGAAGGGAAAAGAAACTTCTGCCTTCTTAAAAAGAGCTGGGAAGGAGAGACTAGTGACCAAGGTGGAAACATAAGGCTTTCCAGTATTAATCAATTTTTAAACAATTTGACTGAATGATTAGGAAATGCAATGCTCCCTACTGAGGCATTAGAGATTTATATTTAGATGTTAGGTGTTTTTTTTTCCACTCTGCATTATTTTTAGCTACTTGATGCTAGCCTGGTGGTGGCTGCTGTTGGATCGATGAGGCTCTCCTGTGATGGCAGCTGGGTGAGATTTGCCAATAGGAAGTGGGATCTCGTTCACGCCAGGATGCTGACTGGAATCCCTGTGTGCACGAGGAGATAGTGGAACAGCAGAGCAGTGGCTGGTTCACCAGACTTGTACTCACACACCAAGGCTGCAGGCCTCAACAAATGTCCTTAAGTACCAGCAGGCACTTAATTAAACCCTAAAAGCAGCAGAGAGGAGACACCTAACAAGGCTTTATAACTAAGAAATAACAAGAGAGAAAAGATTTGGAAATGATTTTGAGAGATTGCTTAATAAACTCCTTTATCCCAAGAAGGAATAAAATAAAGTACATGTTTGACCCATTAGATAATTCTCCCATTAATTCTGGAGACAGAGGAAGAAGCATTTAATTTTTCTAGTAACAGCATGCCACAAATCGTGGGTGTCCACAGTGCTTGTACTCATAACACTGTTTGGACAAGGGGAAACTCACATGATCCCTAGGGCAGACCAGAGTTGCAATTTCTACCCACTGCAGGGTTGCATCTTCAAGAGGAACCATCACCTCATCCGGAAGGGGTAAAAAATCCAAGAAATGTAAACCAATAAAATACTAAATATTATGTCAAAAGACTAATTTCTTTTTCACTCCAGGTAATTTGCAATTAGACTGCTTTGAGATAGGAGGATTTATGTTTCTTCCTAAGAACAGAGCCTCTTAGGCACTGTGACAGCATGATCTCTAATATCATGACAAGCCAGGCAAGGATGGTCAAGGTCTCATCTTGAACTTTGCTCAGCAGCACAGCAGCAGCACAGCAGCAGCACACCAATATGCAAATATCTTCCATGCAGTCGTGTTATGTATCACGTGTCAAGCTCTCCACAAACAAGGATGAGTTTCATGTTATGAGGGAATACAAAAAGCTGACTGCAAATGCATTCCAGTGTATCAGCATTCCTATAGAGAAATTGCCTTGCACCACTGTGTCATCCTCCAGAGACCCTGGAGCAAGACCTTAAAAATGAGAAATAGTGACAGCACCTCCCAGAGAAATCATGGGAACACCACTATCCTACCTTCATTTCCCCTTTAATCTACATTTCAAAAATTATATTCACCTGCAGACATATGCTAGGTTGATACATGTCAGGCACACTTTATTCTTCGGTTCAAGCCATATGGTTCTAATAGCAGTGGCTAATAAAGGAAGACTATGTTTTCACTTGTAATTTTTCAAATCTCATCAAAAAATGGTACAACACAAACCACTGCAGACTGTAGCACAGCACATGTCACAGTCACATTTTGCACTGTTCTGCACTTGCTCTGCTAATGGCCCTTAATTAATATTCACAACCAACTCAGTATCAAGTGCAAAAAGAAAGAGGTACAATTCTGTTTGCAGAAATAGTACCCTAAATTAAAACAAACAATGCAATTGCAAGTTTATTAAAAGTGCATTTGGAATCAGAGCCCTGCAGTACACTTTGGAAATAGGAAGAACAGAGGACATCAAGTTATCTAATGGGCTTCTGGCAATCATTTTACATCACAAATAAATTTTCCAGTAATACAGAGACAAATGCTCAAGGCCAACCTTGACATCTTGGTCTTGGCATATCTCAATAACCTCTGTAGTTAAAATCATCCACTGGGCACTTCCAGGAAAGACAGGTACTAGGTTTCTCACAGAGGAAAATCAGCAAGTAGCAACCATAGCTAACTTAATCAAGCTTAATGGAAACAAAGGGTCGGTATTAACAGGTATTAAAGAACTGGTATTAACACCGTGGTCTAGCAGTAGGGGATTTCCAACTAATTTATTGTGGAAAAAAGTATCATTCACAAAGTCATCCACAGAGTATATACTGCAACGGAGCATTTAACATAACAGCCCAGCATCATCTGACCCCAGATGAAAGAGTAAGAGGATATATTTACACTGCACATGACTCCCACCTCCAAGAATGCACCTCAAGGCAGCAGCAATGTGATCTTCTAGTCAGTGGTGTCCTTAGCCTGCCACAACTCCTGTGCCAAGCTGCCACAAAAGCAGAGGTGTGTGCAGGCATGCTCGCTGAGGGGAGCAGGAGCACGGATAGCAATCCAGCACACTTTATTCCACCACTGAGGCTCTTGCTGTCTTCCAGCTGCCTCCCACAACCCTGAATGAGCCTGAAGGCCAAGCAAAGTCTTCCAGGTGACTTTTTGCTTATGGAAGAGAAACTCAACAAGCCATAGAGAGGCTGAGCTGGCAGCTGCACAACGAGCTGCGGCAGACGGGTGTCCCTGGAGAGCCCAGCAATGTGCACACGGCCAGAGAGGACACACAGGCTCAAGAGTCACAGATGATCTCTGGGCTGAGCTAAAACCCTACAATGAAGAAAGGCTTTCTCCAAGGGACAGAGGCAAGGCATAAGGCCACGTCAATGGCATCATTTTCAATTAAAAGCTAAGGAGGCATCAAGCCTAACTCAGCACTTACAGAGGTTATTCCAGGGGACCTATGGAACACAATCTCCACTGAAGCCCATGTCATGAGTCTGACTTGACTGTACACAAACACACTTGAAGAGTTCTTTTCTCTAGGGGCTTCAGAATAAATAGGATCAATTTTCTTATTAGGTAATTGTCTAATTGCTCAGGGTGTCACAAATTTCAGTGCAGCACAAAACACTCATTCCAACCTTACTGCCATGTTTGTTGTCTCGGTTCTTTGGGAGCTGAAGTCTTACTTTTCATCTCATGGGTTAGTAGACCAAAAGACAGTGGCAAGGGAAAGAATAAGATAACCATCTACCTTCTCAAGCAACTGTCAGTTGTCTCGTCTCATTCAGGGAATCCAGCTGTTTGCTGTATATGCATATTCCTTTAAATACAGATAAGTTTCCATCTGTGGCAGAGATATTTTGCACAAAGTTAATGCCAGAAGCTTACATTCCTCTTTCAGGGGTCAGATCTCTTGATACACATGACCTCTACTAAAAAACATCCTACTGGGGATACTTCTTGTTAACATCACAGAAAGAATCATTAAAAAGCCAAGCCTTCTAAAATGGAAGGGGGGGGGGGGGAATCATGTTGCTAATAATCTAAATGGCTCATTTAAAATTATGCATTTTTAGTCCACGATCTATTTTTTTCTCTCATCAGTAGCTTTTGAATTTTCAGACCAGATCCCTGCCAACACCTGCTTTCTCTGCTCAGTGAGTACTAGTGCTAGCACATAGTACTAGCTCTAGTATGAGAACTAGCTGATGCAGAGTTCACGGCCGCCTCCACTTTGCATCCCATGCACTCTCCCAAAGCTGGCTGCTGTGTTTTCAGCGACCTGAGAAGGAATACTTGTTCCCTTCGTAATTAGGATTCACAGTAAATGCGGGAAGCGAAGCAAAAAGAACACAATGTTCAAAGCTGCCACTCATGGTTAAATAATTAGTCAATATTACGCTCAAATGCTGCCTCCAGTGTTCATGCCAATCTGTACAGGGAGACATTTGTCCTTACATTACTTTGGCGCCTCATTTCAGTAATTTCTATAAGCTGGCAGTCTGGCCTCAGCAGAGAATGGGTCACACCACTTCTAATTCAGATAGATTACCAAATACAAATAAGAATGGTGAGAGATTAAAGGTGGTGAGGTGTTAACAAAGCTTTGGTAAGTAACAGATGCAAGAAATCCTTTCACCTGATTTTTATAAAGTGGGCCTTGTCTAAAAACAAGGGGCTAATCAGCTGATAAGTAATGCAGAACCATAATCCTGTTTTGCCTACATGTTTTGCTATAGTTACACACACAGAAGTGCTATTGGATCCCAATGAGAGGGATGTGGTTGCTTCTCCTCACTGCATAGGAACCCACTTTGCTTACCAGTCAGATACTGTGGGTCCTGGTGGGACTTTGAAATGCTTCCCCAGTCTAGAAACTGCAGTTTGCTGGGACACTGCTCTGTCTCCATGTTCATGTTGTGCCTCCCAGTGCAATCTTTATCGTGGCTGTATTTTTCCCCACAGCATTTGTGAGCGCTAGAAGGTTTTCCGGACCAGAGGAGTTGTGATGGCTTATAGCTGATCTAGAGCTGAACTTGATTCTTTTGGAGTGCTAGGTGATGCCTGAATGAATGCTGCTGCTTGTCTAAATAGGCTAACTTAGAAAGAAAGCACAAAGGATTTCATGAGCAATAGGAACAAGTACAGACCAGCTCCTGGAATGTTCCTGCGTCACCTGCACAGCCATTCCGAAACTCTTCCGTCAAAGGAATGGAGAGGGTGTCAACATTTAGCTTAATTGCTTAGCAGCTGCCTGGCTCATACCTGGTTAGGCTGAGGAAGATTCACTTCCACCTCATGCCACCCAAAGGCAGGAGTTCTACAGACATGAATTTTCACTCTGTTGTAAAATAGAAGTAGGGAGAAAAGCCAGCACCCCTCCCAGCTCTGCTGAACCATGAAGCCTCTGCTGGGAAGCTGTCCACAGGGAACAACGTTATGATCTTAAGAAAAATTTTCTTCCAATGCTTTTCACCACAACTGGACTCAGTAAGGGTCAATAAAACAGCCACACACCACAGATGAGGCAACAAATGGTGATCTGCAGCATGAACAAGCCCAACCTATTGGCTCTTTTTCGTAACACTGGCTGCCCTTGGAAAGGAGACACTTCTCCCTGATCTTTGCCTGGTGCAGAGATTACTCTGACTTGGGCTACTAAAAGCATCCCTAATAAAACCAAAAGTCTCACTGCTTAAACCAAGAGTGTCTCTCACAAGCAGGCCCAGCAAATGCATCCAGCCAGCTAAGTACAATTCTAATTTAGCAGATGCCTGCTGGATGTGGAGACTAAGGAGCACTGTGGCAGGGCCCAGACACCTTGTCCAGCCTTTAACACCATGTAAAAGAGAGAAGACAGCAGAAACACTGATAAGACAACTCTGAAATGATTCATTTTGTCTGAGTTTTACTATGCATGCCCGACAGTGACTTCATTAATCAGATAGCTCACATCTGGATTGCCACTCTCCCCTGGCTGCTTCATCCATCCACACAGCTTGCCAGGGAAAAAGACAGTGAGATGGGATCCAAATTAGAAACTATTTATGATTATTGAAGTAGAAAATTAATTGCTTTTCTTCCCCTTCTTCCCCCATTCTGAAACATTCCTCCCAAGGAAATTTGTGATAAGAGGTCCTTGTGAACAAACACATGGAGAGTAACAGAACAGGGTCCATATGTACCAGCAACCAAAAATAAACTGAAGTCTGAAATCCACACAGTCAAGTGGATTCATAATATCTATCCCTACACCACATAACAGATGGTCAGTGAACTGTTACAAGACAGACTAAGACTAGTTAAACAGATGGGCAGTATTATTTTCACATGGGTTTATAAGTGAATATTAAAGTTTCCACTAGGTTATCTGAAATACCATCAAAGAAGCACTCACAATACCCCTCCAGCCATAGCCAAATTCCATGAGAGCTTCTGCCCAAGGAATGTACTGGGCTTCTTACAGCTTTCTGCTGATACTGCTAGGAACTGCAGCAAAACCTGAAGAGTTCAGGAAGGATGGCCTGAGGCTGCACACCCCTGGAAGCCCTGCTGGGATGGCCCGAGGCTGCACACCTCTGGAAGCTCCTCTGGAAGCCCTGCTGCAGCTGAGGGCAGCTGGGGCGTTTGCTGTGCCATGGCAGCCCTGCAGAGCTCTGTCCAATGCTGAAACAGCTGTGGCAGCAGCAGTGACATGTGAGCCACAGGGCTCCTGTGACTGCATCCTGTCATCTCTCTTCCTTTAGCAGATTTTGTCCCTGTAATTAATTCCCAAAGCAGTTGGACTCCACAGTTAACTCATGTTGGGTGGATAGAAGCAGCAGCATTACAGAGGGGAAAAGGGAAATGGGGCATTTTAGAAAACACATGCTTTTAGAGATTTGTCCATGCTGAACAGATGCACGAGAAAGACCAGAGACACAATCTGACTTTTCAGACTTCTCTCCATTTTCACAGTTTGCATTACTTTTTTTGCAAATCTCTCACCTACAGATACATTGGGCAGGTACACTTTCCCCACCTCTGGGTTTAAGCAGAACATCTGGGTTGACAAGAGGGCAGGACAGACTAAAAAAAAGTAAGTTAATTAGCAGCTCACAATACCTTAAATCACATTCAAAAACAACCTAACATTTTCTTAAGACACTGACACATCTTGCTGCTGGATATCTCAAAGAAACTGTGCTTTTAAAAAACTACTGAACACCTTTGGACAATCTGAGCAGACCATTCTTTTCAAGGTGGGCAGAAGAATACTGGAGACAAGCACATTCACCTACTTGCAAGAGGGGAAAGTTCTGAAAGTGCCCATAAACTGAAACAATCATTCCCCTGTCCCCAAGATGCCTGGTTCACATTTGCCCTACATCTTTTTTAGCAATTCCTGCAGTGGGCAGGTGCAGATTAGTGAACCCCCACTTCAAACCCGTTTTTTTCAACCAGAGTGATGCACAAAGGCTTCAAGTGTGACTATGACTCAGGCCCCCCTTCAGCATGACTGCTGCAATCAGATGTGGTCACAATTGTTGGATCAGTGCTCGGTTTTGAAATTCACCATCCAATTCCATTTCTTACATTTCAAAGTGACCATTATCTTCTCACTGTTTGAAATATTGCTGACTACTGCTATGAAGCTGCAGGGGTTTGCCTGCAAGCCTCAGAAGAGCTTGTACTTGCGCTTCTTTATAAAGAAGTTTCACTTCGTGGCTGCATTATCTGTCCAGCTGCCAACAGAAAATAGTGCTAAAGAAAAATGAAACTCTCTTTGCAAGTATTTATTCCTAATTTACTAAAGGCTAACAGTATCTAGTGACAAAACCCAAAAAGTTGTCATTGAAACATTTCATTTACCTAACAGCTTGAAACCTCCAGGCTGAAGATTATGTGCACACACATGCCTGTGTGCTAAGTCTTCAAATAAAGAAAATATAAAAGCTTTGCAGTTCAGCCACTGGGAGACTTTTAAGCATTCACAGCTTCATCTCTTTGCACATGAAATGTTAATGGGGCAACCATGCAGGGCTGGCTCCACAGATAATGGTTCAGATAACAGTGGCTTTGTGATACCTATCACTGGGCTCCAGAGGTGAGGGGGTCTGTCTTGCTTCGTAGTGGATGACTTCTTGACAGCATCTCACCTTCTCCAGTCAGTTCAGGAGTTCATTACATCTAGATAACACCCTTTTTTCTCTCTGACACTTATTAATGCCACACACAATGTGGTGATTCATCAGAGAAGATGAAGAGGTGTTCTGCAGCAGGCAGACAGCCTCCAGTGGATCCACGCTCCTGGCTGAAGTTCACCACAGGGCTTTAATTTTATACATTTATTTTACTTCAATTCCTGAAAGTCCAGTGCTGTTCTAAAACAACATAATGACACCTAACAAAGGTTCAGGGCTTGTCAAAATAGGTCTGATTTGTTTGCTGCGTAAACCTTAGAAGTTTGGAAGTTTAGCATTAAGCCTTCAGTTATTAAAATGGCATTTTAAAATAGGCATGCCTAGAGAGAATTTAGTGTGTCTGATAGCCAGCACAGGACAGCAGCCTACACGGTGTTGCTGTGTGCTGTGCCAAACACAGGACAGCAACCTACTGCAGCTCCCAGGCCAAGGGTCAGAATTCAGGGCTTTCTGCCGTGGTAATTACTTTTTCAAGACCCTTTAGCAATGACACAGAAAATGCTTTGTAGTGTAGCTCAGTAGTTTAAAATAATCCAACTGAGGAATTGGCAGTACCAAAACCACGTGCAAAGGTAGTAAAGGCTTTAGGCTTGATGTACCAGTGGTCAATGTTATGAAATGCTTTGCACTAAACTTTTATTACTTTTACTTCTTTCCCTTGGGCATGCTTGCAACATCCCAATTCCACTCCTTCAGTCTGAATCTTTATAACCTACCCTCTCCATGCTCTGCTTTGGATAGTAGACAAAAGAGTTGGCAGGAGAACAAGACCAAGATTTTTCAAAAATATATTCCTAGGTATATAGTATACACGTGTATAATATATACAATATACACAAATATAGTCTAGCTATAAAAACAAACACCCACCTGTAAAGCACGTGGGTCAAGAATCTGGGAAACTTCATGAAGCAAGTTGGAAGTGCCACAACAACAGTGTTTAGAAGATGTAGTCACCTGTCTTTGGCCCTAATATAGGTGCAGGAAATTTTACCTTGGGCCTGCATGTCTGAGCTCAGAGGACAAGAGCATTCAGGCACTGGAGCTGTGATCCACTGAGACAGCAGGGCAAAGAGGAAAGGCAAGCTGTGCACTCTGGGCACAGACAGGTCAGAGCTGCTGGTTTTTTGACTAAGTGCATGCATGTTTTATGGGAGTGCTGGTCAAGTATCATCTGCAGGAAGATTGAAAAATACAAGGACACTTAAAGGACCTCTGATGAGATTCAATTTCACTTAAGGGGTAAGAAAATGCTTACTATATCATAGGTTAAATTTTGGCACAGCCAGAGTCAGTGGGAGTTTAGCCAAGGCCAGGTTTTGAAACGGTAATTTCTCTTCAGAGACCAGCAGAACCCAGTACTGGATTTACCTCAGAGTCTGATTTTATCTCTGCAGAATGGGGCTTTTTTGGTGCATAATGCAAGACTGACTGTTCCACTGAATGAACAGTGGAACAAGATACACCAGATAACTATTGTTATAGCAGAAGATATTAGTATTACATTTAATACATTAACTTTGATAAACATACAACTGAAGAATCATTGTGCCACAGTTTTAAGTAGCATCAGTCTGCTGAAGCTTGGAGGATGAGCAAATCCCTGCTTTTCAAGAATAGGGAATGACACCTAAAATAACTTCAACAGTTAAAACCAGCTAAAATCCATTCCTCTCTTAAATAGAAGTTTATTCCTGAGACACACTTTTTAGATACTATTTTCAATCGAGTTTCGGAATTTTATGAACCATCCTGGTGTCAGGGCAGTTGCTAGAGCAGTTATATTAGTTGTTACAATTATGTCTTCCTTCTACAGAAAACCATAAACCTTCCCACTTGTTGCATAATGCTGCAATTACTCTGCCGGTCAGTTAGTTGACTGCAAAATAAAGTAAGTGTCAACGAGAGCCACCGACCTGCACAGAGAATGAGAATGCAAATGGCAACCAGGGAATTCACCAAACAGATTTATGGAGGAGAGTTGATGGGCTGTTATCAAAATGTCCACAAGATTCAAACTTTCCTCAGCAAATAAAATTTGTAATTGTAAAACAACAGTATTGCAATGGAACTTTCCACTGCAGGATGTGAAGGAGAGAAGGAAACATTGCTGCACTCAGGGAGGTGACACACGCCCCGACTGCCGCCCTCCAGCTCTTAATTCCCCTCCTCTAACTCCCGTGGTTAAAAACATCCCCTGCTCCATGTGGAGACTGGAAAATGCTCTGCCTCTCTCAGGGATGTGAAAAGAAGCTCCTGCTCTGACCAGGAAGAAAGAATATGGACAGAATGCCAGCAAGTTGGTTTTTATCTTCAATTTCTTGGACTATTGCACACTATCAAAAGTCTTTCACTTCTTCAAACCCTGCAGTTCCTCTTCAGCTGAGCTGTGAACTTGTTTCATCAACAAACTCAATAAAAACTCTCAGTGACAAGCCTACAAGATTTATGATTTTTGTCATCTTTAAATAGACATCATAAAAAAAAATTGTCAAGGTGCTGAATTCATTTGCTGGGAATTGACACTTACTGATAGCTGCTGCTAAGGGATAATGTGGTGACCTGCTACAGTAACGACCAGATAAGAGCTGGCAGTAAACCAAAAGGGGAAAAGGACTTCAGGTTAAACATTTTCAAACTCAGGTGCCTGAAGTCAAGCTTTGAAATGCATCTGTAAACACTAAATGAGAGGTCACCTTTTCTCTGAACTGCTGCATCCCCTCAGCCCCTACTGAAGTAAACGCTTTGTGCTATGGAAAATCATACCTCGGGCTGCTTCTTTAGCAGCTAAATACAGATGTATATTTCTAATGCTGGTTGCCAGAGGGGAAAAAATTGGCCTCAAAAGAAAGAAAAAGAAGAGAGATTGCAATGTGTTACAGCTGCAGTATCATACTCATTGCACAGTTATTTCTAATAAGAAAGATCAGGTGCTAAATTGTGTTTGCAGCACTCTGGCTTGAGGCCTTGATTTTATATTGAAGGACAAAAAAATCACACTTTGGCAATAAAAATTAAGATTTCCTTGTTTTAGGTAACAGAGAAGACAAGGAAGCTTAGGTCTCAAACCCTCCCAAATCCACTCCCCAAAGCAGCTTACTGCCCCCATGCCAGGCCCACACCTCTGTTCTACCAAACTTGGCATGGAAGAAACGTCTTGACAGGGCTGGCTAAGCCTGGGCACCCTCTTAGTACCACACCAGCAGGATTTCAGGTCAGGAGCCCAGCAGGTATTTGGTAGCAACACTGAGATTCCCAACTAGAAATGGCCTTTGCCAGGAGAAGGGTCTGGAAGGTTATCCCTGAGGTATGCTCAATCCTGCTTTTCTGACATGAATGGGGTAGTGTCCATGGAGAGTCTCCATCCCTCCCAGACTTTACATTTCTAAGATTCAATGAACCAAGGTATCTTGGGTGACACCAAGGCACCTGGCTGTTCCCTAAAGAATGTATATTTTTGGCAGCAAGACATCCAAACTGCTCCCTTCTGCCAGCAGGAAAGACTTTTAGCATCCCCTGCTCCTCTCCATGGTAGAAATCAAGAGGGAAAGTGTAGCCAAAAAGGGGAGACAGCTGCAGTGACCTATTAGTTACATCCCACGCTCAACAAAGAGTTTCTACTCTCTGTCCCTGCCTCTTTCCACACAGTCACTGAGTCCCAAAACTGCTGGTCAGCATCACCCAGTTGTCCCATATTTCCCATTGCTGCAGAACACAAGAATTAGGAAATTATGTCCTATCCTTAACAAAGGTCACAGATGCACAGAGCTGGTCTACCACAACTGCCATCTCCGAGGCAGCCTTTTTGTAACACCACCAAAAAGCAGGCTGGTCAGAGGCTGCCCAGCTTGGATGCTGCATTATGGAGCTGCTGTCCTGTGATGGAGCAGAGTTAGGGTGGTGACCACACTGTTAAAATTTTGCTTCCAGCACACAAGTGGCATGTTGAGTGCTAAATGCTTCAGTCTGGCCCCTGTAACATGACCTGAAAGCCAAAGAAATTCATTGGCTCTGTACCTTTCTGCTTAATTTGCTCAGATTTGCACTGAACTTTCTCAGCATGGCTGTCAGTGCAGGACAGCAGTGACAGAGAGGGAGTGATGGATCCTCACCATGGACAAAAGTGGATGGTGGATGTGTGAGGCTGAAGATAAACACCCAGGGGTGATGAGTGGTATCCCTGCTCCCAGTCATGACAGTCCACCCACACCACGGAACAGAGGTGGTGCTAAAAAGGAGAAAGGTGAGGACCACAGCAAAGAAGCAAATGAAGCTGCAGACAAGTGAATAAATAATGGATCCCGGGTGTGCAAGTTACAGCCAAATAATCAAGAAGGAAAAGTATAAATGCAGTGAGCAAAGCCAAACCTACTGTAATCAAGATCATGCTTTGCTGTGCTGGTTTTGGCTTAATCCATAACATTTGGATAGTTTCAGAGTAAATGAATTAAGGGGAAGGCAACAACCTTACAGGCTAACCCAGGGATACTGGGAAATTGATACCAGCACCAGCATGAGTTACTGACTGAAGAACAGCCTGGCCATGTCAAAGCTCAGGGATTAGGCAAGGGACACCTAGGAGGCTAATCTCTCTTGCAGATGGATCACAGGACCCTACAAGGCACAGCACTCACATATTTCAACATGACCAACCTGGCCAGCTGCAATCCCATAAGATTTAAACAAAATGCGGCTCTTAGCCAATAGATTGAAGGTTGAGAAACTTGTGTGCAAGGCAGATGCCAGGGCCCACAGCCAGTGAAAGTTTTTATGCACCAGAGGACACGGTCAGACCCAGCCTCGGGCCTGAAATGACTGTGACGGGAGCAGAATATTTTCTCTTTTCAATGTATTGCTGTTTCCTGCACCATGTGGTTACAACAGTGCAGGTGACAGTGCAGCTGAACGGTGACACCACACACCACAAAGACTAACTTCTCATAGCTCTTCCTGGGGCTGAAGACTTGGAATCTGACCTTGGCTTTCATCTGGTCAGTCTTAGATAATTCAACAGGGTTGCTAAATGAGGTGCATCCCTTGCTTGAGACCACTGCAGTCCCTCGAGCTCAGCGCTCTGCTCCAGTAGCCAAACCAAAGTGCAAATCTCACGTCTGTAAAAACTGTCTCACAGGCAATAGGAAACCATGCATCATTAAACAGCAACTCAGCAGCTTGCACATGTGCTGCGTTTTGTAAGGTAACAGATTTAGGAATAACAGTGTCAAATTTGGAAAAGTTAAAGTCAGGAAGATTTCTCAAAGCTTTTAACAAGGGGATTTGCAGTCATTTCCCTGTGGTTTCTTGTTTCTCTCACACTTAACAGAGGAGATGCATCCTAGAGCTCTGTCAAAAGCCCTCACAGTCACTCTAGCCTAATTCTAAGTACTGGGGTTCCTAAGTGCTGTCCTATGCAATAACCATTCCAGAGCTGCTTTTGTTTGTGGTAGATATCAATCCTTATTGTCCTGCTTTCTCTGTGTCTTCCATTCCTCAGCTTTGCTTTACTCTGGAGCAAACAGAGCTTCTGGGCTTTTTTAGTGCTTGCTCCTCTACTTTGGTCTGAGTTTCTGCTTTTTCCTGCTGAAACTTTCTGCCTCCTCTTCTTCATACAGAAAATTATATCAGTGGTTCAGGGGACAACACATTAACCTCTAGAATGACTGCCAGAGCAAGACTCACTGTCCTGTTAACATATGTATACACTTTACTTCTGTCTGTAGCCAAGGATTACAAAAAAACTGAAAATGTCCAGGCTCTTCCATATGCTAGATTTCTCTGCCTTTTATTTGTGTCTTAGGTGCTGTAAGGAAAAAAGGAGCAAATATTTCCTTTGTTCTTGTAAATGCTGCATGTTCTGCAGAGTCTTTCTCATAGCCAGCCCTGCAAATGGTAGCAATTGCTGTTCATGTGTGCAGTTCTGGAGAAACTGTGCTCAGTAATGCATCCCTGAGAGCAGACTTTTCAAAGGGAATATGAAACAAAGTGCTTGACCCCCTCATTATCACTGGTGCCAATACATCCTAATGTCACCCTCCAGGCCAAACCACAATTGTTAATTTTCATTATGGAGCACTGTCTCCTAAGCTCTGGGCATCCCACAACAGGCAAGAACAGCTGGCTATGCATCTTTTGAAAAGCAGGTGTGCAGGCACAACTTCTGAATGCTGCAAGTATGCAAGAGAAAAATAACATTCCCTTTCTTGGAACTTATTTTCAGCAGCTGAACAATTCACAAAAGGAAACTGTTAGTGCAAACACTCAAAAGGTCAATCTCTAAATAAACAGAGAGAGAGAGTGATGAAAGGGGTTAGTTGTTAGTAATGAAGCTGAGATGATCACAAGTCAAAAAAAAGCAAAAGCAGCAGTGAAGTCAGAGCACTGTGAGCATGCTAGAAATTTTGGCAAGATCACATGTGAAGATACGAAAAGCAAAAGTTACATTCCCCAGTCTGAAATGGCACATGCCCCAAAAAATTCTTCTTTACTTTTCCCTGGGATTGTCAGCTACTTTCACTCAGTTTAGGAGGATCAACAACTGGTTTTGCATTAGAATTGAGCAGAAGCTCTCCCCACCTAAATGCTATATTCATACTAAAACAAAGGATGAAAACAGACATAATTTGCACCTACTACACAAATCTTGTTTTATCTTCATGCCTGAATCGGATTTCCCTGCAAATCAGATGAACATTTCTCCCTGACAAAATACCAGCAAAACATGATGTGTAGTTCACATTAAAAGGAATCTGTACAAAGTCAATTAGGAAAAAAACCAACCAAACAAAAAAGCTGATGACAACATTAGACAAATGATAATAGTTGAAAATATTTAGGGAAACTTTGATGATCTAAACACTGTCCATAGGTTTCCTATTTTACGGTGTTTACTTTTGGGACTTGCTTATTTACCAGTCACGTGGCACTGTCACATTGATTATAAATATGCACTTTACAGAAAAAATGCAGAACTGTAGAACTTAGAGATCAGTTCATGGCTCTGAGGTGAAATTCAAATCAGATTATGTATCCCAGTTAAGGACTGGCTTTCCTATAATGGGCTAAGCTCCAAAGATCAGCACAGTCAAAATTTGGCTCTACAGTTTGTAGCTTGGCCCTAGGTAAACCTCAGGCAGCACCATTTGTGGTTCAAAACAAACAAATAAGAAAATCCCTTGATGTTTCTGAGTCATCACATTGCATTAGTTCAATTTTCAAAGGTGAATTTGTCTCAGTCAGTCATAGAGCTTTTGGTAGGCTTAATAAGTGCTTTGTGGCTCAAAGGTGATTTGGCACTAAGGACATGACTCCTGTGCAGGGAGGACCTGTGTGAAAACAGCCTGTTCACATCACAGAGCCCTGTGCAAGGCTGAGAGAGCTGTTTGCAACTGCTTGGAGCTGGGCCCCAGCTCCTGAGAACAGGGAGAGCACTTTGGACATTCCTGTGAATATCAAACATTTGCGAAAAGGGCAGGATAAAATCTTTCCTCACACACCAGCAAAACCTCTTTGCCATCTCATATTGTTGCTGTATGTCTTGTCCTTTTCCTGCTGGCACCCATCCAGGACAGCGTAATTAGAGGACACATGGCGTGACAAGAGCAAACGATATGTCAAATATGCACAGATCACCAGCCTCAGCTGAACAAGTACCAGTGTCCAAGCACAAGCCAACAAAGGTGCTTAAGAAACCCAGCAGCTCCCTAGACACTGAATGACAACAGAAAACTCTCCAAAGCAAAGGCTGGGCCCAAAACAGCTCAAGCACTGGTGGGGAAAATAGCAGGTCTCTCTAGGGGCTGATCTATATACAAGGCATCAGCAGATTGCAAATGACCCAGGCAAAGAGAGCAATAGATATATGCCTTCCAGAACACAAGACTGCAGAAGGTGGTGCATCTAACAGTATCTTGGTTTGGGGAAAAAAAAAAAAAAANCATATACTGCTGGACCAACAGAGCATCAAACACGATGTAGGTTTGGCCCTGGTCTTGACCTGTCACTTTTAAGTTAAAACCTGCTCATGTTGCAACAAGGAAAACGCTGAAGGTGAGCTCAGCAAGGTGCTCAGTGCTTTCACCAGAAGCCAGACAGTTGTACAAACTCCTTGTTTGTTAGATGACGCAAGAGAGAGATATAGAGTGAGAGGGAATATGTGCATTTGTGAATCAGCAAGTACTAATGTGTGTTGTGGTGGCAAGAGAGGGAAAGCAGGAAGAGATCACACAAGCAAGACTGGCTATACCTTGAGCTACACAGAAAGCTTTTTTTGAGGTTTGCTCTTTCAGTGTCATCCATAGGAGGGATTTTGGGTTTGCCGCATTGTCAGGCTGGCCTAGCCTTCTGACTAAGACAAGGTAGGGGATAAACTTACATGCTGTGTGGGCAGTGCTGTCCCTTGATAAACAACACAACCGAAGGATTAATTGAGATAATGTTTTACTAAAGGCGGCTGGTGACCGCTGGCTGTCCCCTTTCCCTTGTGCTCTGAAACAAGCAGACAAGGCAGCTGTGCTCTGCTGAGCAAACACACTCGCTCAAACCCACCCTGTTTGCTCTGCTCGTTGCCCTGTGCCTGAGCATCCTAACCAGAGAAGCAATGTCACTCCCAAGCATCACTTGAAAGACATCAGGACTTCAGCTCCTAGGCTTACCAGTGGTACCCAGCAGCTCCCAGGAGGACACACAGGCATGGCCCTTTCCCTCAGAGATTATCTGAGGTGAAGCAGGAACAAAGGAAAACCAAGAGACTCACTGAAATTTGGATTTGGCGGTTTGGATGGCCTCACACAAAACCCCACAAACCTTACAGGTGCCATTACAACTTCCCCTTTTCAGAGGAAGCACAGACCACTGCGTGTCAAAACCTCTGAGTTCATTTCTACCACTTCAACACCACTTTCTCTTTGGACTTGGGCATGTTAATTAACCAAAGGTTTGTATTTTGTAATGAGCACTGCCTGTTGAAAGGCATTCTTATGGTCCTTCACTGCTCGCACACAGTAATGTCCAGGCTTCTTCTCCTGAGGGAAGATTTAGTGATACCACCAGAGTTCCTATGAAAGGAGAATGAGCCACCTGAATTGCTCATGCCTGGGGCAAGTAAATTGATGAGGAAAACCAGCGTGAAACTGCTCATCCACAGCAACCCCCAGGGAAAAGGAAGGCAATACAGGGTCCAAGCTGTCAAACTAAGCTGGTGAATTCTCAGATCAAGTGTGCTAAAGGCTGACATTATGCCACTCAAATATGATGTTTTCGTTAAAAACAATTAATTGCACATGTTCAGCTGAAGGCCGTAAGAGTCAGTCCTCAGTGTTAGTACTTTAAACTTCATGAATAGGAGGCACAAAAGAGCAGAAATCATGGATGACAAGACAACACTGGGGACATGGGAAGAACTCTAGAAGTGTTATTACCTAGCTGATATTTGCCTATCCACATGTGCATGCATCTGGCTGTTAATATTCCACAACAAACCTCCAACTAAACATATGTCAGCAATTGCCAAGTTGCTTCTTTTTGTCAGGTAGGTTTTTGTATTCATTCTTGTAGTCCTACAATTTATGAGTCCTCATGATTCTCCCAGCACTCAAATCTCTTGAGCTCCTGCTAATTTAGATATACCCAGTTGCAATCACACAGGTCTGAGGAAAGCCACACACCTTGGCCGAGGAATTGCAGTCTCCTGCAATTCAAGTGATAAATCACTGTTGGGGAAGAAAGGCATCTACAGAACAGCTGAGGCAGATATGAACTGATATGAAACCATGAGTAATAAACTCTCATGAGCAAAAGCTCAGTGTAGCTGCCTTACTCACTGTCATCACAATGCTCAGGACCCTGCACACTGTCCCTTGTATATATTCATCATTGAGGAGGAGTGAACAGCTGCCTCTTGTGCAGAGCGAAAGAGAAGCAGGAAAAAACCTCTGTCCAAGAAAAATAAGATGTGAGATTCAGAGAAGTTCTTCTGAGAAAAATCAGGAGTAGAGGGTTTGGAAAGAAAGCTTAGGAGGAATCACAGATCTTTAAAAATGGCCCAAGTTTTCAACATTATTTCTGCTTCATATCTGTGAAGGATGTGAGGATATCCGTGAACATGTGAGAATGCACGTTCACAACCAACCCTCCTGATACCTACTTTTGCTCTCCACCTACACTGCCAACAGTCCTTTCTGATGAGTTTCATCTGATCATTGGTGGTGTCTGTTCAGAAAAAACCCCAATCACTCACAGCCCCCTCTGAATACTAGAGGAAACCTCCCCAGAAATGGATGGGTTTCCACTGCAGGATGTCATTTATTTGAGCTGCTCTGTTACAGCACTCCTCTTTCTTCTTCTTTACAAGAACTCACACAGGGATATCTTCTTATATGGGAAGTAAAATCTCTGTTTGCTTAGACACAATGTCTCATGAAAGAAAGTATTGAAAAATGTTAAGGCTGGTAACCAGCAGGGATAAGGTGTTGATTTCCCGAGAGCTAACCATAGTGTTGTACCAGAAGCAGGTTCAATGTATAATTGCTTTAGGCAGGCAGGAAATAAGAGAACAGAAAAGGCTACTCTAAGATCTACTCAGTCTCCTAGCTGTTGCTTGAGAACCTCAGATGACAACACTATGTCAGTCTCTGATCTATATCCCCAGCTCTTACTAAACCAACAAATTTGCTCCAAAGTCAATACTGCTATAGTGACATCACTCTGGTCCAATATACACACCACAAAATGATAACCTGTACATTACAACTCAAGAGCCTTCATAGCATGGATCAAACTCACTGCTAAGATGTTATTCTGTACAAATTCTGTATATGTGCTTCATATATGAGGTGTCGTATCTGCTGTGGCTTTTTTGGATGTCTGCTTGTTTCCATTCCTGGTTTCTCATCTCATTCCAGCAACAGCTGGAATTACTGTACAGAGTTAGTCTGACTCCAGCTGCAACACAGCTCCTTTCATAAATGAGTTTATTTTAAAGCCTTCTAAAACCAAATGGGGCATAACATGACCACTAAATGTCTGATGAACCATCCCAGACTGAAGACCAAAGGAAACTGGTTGAACAATCCTGAACACTGGGCAACAACATTTATCCTCTTCCTCATTTCCCACATTCTTTGCATCTGGTTCCCCATAAAACATGCAGATACTTCAGTAACAGGAAAGCTGAAGATGTCAGTAGTCATGCCTAATCTCAGTGGCCTTTCCCCCCATGCTTGGCAACAAAATGAAACAAGGACTTAAGCCACGGTGAAGCACTGCATTTCTGCTCTAAGCACACACTCAGCACATGGGAGAGTGGGCCACATTCATCCTAAATCCCACCAAAGCCCTTAGATCCAGACAAGGTCACAGCTCTGCACTGCAGGAATATATACACAGGAATGTATATACCTTACCTCTCCTAACGTTGACTTATCCACAAAACCGCACGACTTGATTAAATAGCTCATTCTCCACCTCTGGGGGAACCTTTTTATCTGCCTGGCACAGGTCCTTGCTTTCTGTCTGTCACCAAGGGAGGAGAAAGCCATGGGGCTGCTACCTGTATGAGCCTGGCTGAGTCACCTTCTCCCTCTGTGAGTTTGGGGAAATGACCATAATAGCAGTATATTGCCATAAGCTTTTTAGAGGCTTTGTGAAGAATTTAGTTGAGATTCATGAGAGAGCTATGATAATATAAAACACTTCATAAATGCTAAAAAGTTAACTGTTTTTAATAGCCACAGATTTAAGAGAGATCTTTCTTTCATTTCCATACAAAGGTGCAGCAATATTTTTCATTTCAAATAACCACTGTGCCTGCTGTGAGAGGCTCTGCACATGATTTTCATTGCCTTTCACAAAAAAATAGGAACACCACTTTGCATTTATAGACTTTAAAACTAATTTGCAGACAATCAAGTCTCGAAACCCCCACTGTGATATAGGAGGCTACCATTATACCTGTTTTAGAGAAGAAACTAAGAAGGGAAAAGGTTAAACCACTAATTCTAAAGCCAGAAAGGAGACATTTGAGAAATCAGGCATGCTAGCAAGGTCTATCTAGACCCACAATTGCTCACATGTTCTTCTTACTGAACAGTTAACTCTTCTGCTCTCAAGGATCTAAACATCAGGGTGCACACGCCATATGGTGAGAGCGGCCCCTGCATTTATCTGTATTACCACCATATTTAATCTTCTGCAAATCCTTCTGTTGACCACAGAGTGTGCCTGGAATTGCATGAGGCCATTTATTCCATTTTCTAACATGTGTGGCAGCAGAAAATTGTTGATGACTAAAAGTTAACCAAATATTTATTTTTAGAACCCAAGTCCAATGTTATAGTGTCTGGACTCATAACTATCCATTTCTCCAACATTAAACTGAGCTACCACATGAGAAAATTGTTAGAATGATAGTATTTCCAGGGCATATTGAGTCACTGTCCAACATCTAAATTGGGAAATAAAATAATTTCTCAGCAACTGGCAGCACAGTGGGAGGCAAAGCTTGCAGTAACTTGCCTTGTGTTGAAAAATTCAGGTTTTACTTTAAAACAGGTTCCTCATCACTAAACATAGGGTTTTTTTAAATTTCCCAAGGAAAGAAAAACAATTAGGTTCCATGGTATTGAATTCTTGGCATTATCTAGTATTTAGAACAATTATTAAGCAACACTAGCAGAATTATAATGGTGATACCTAGGGAGCAGCAACAGCAGCACTGTGGAAACTCAGAAACGTGTAATTTTTTAACCTGATCCATCCTAGAGATGTGCTATGGTCCCTACCTGGAGGTTCTTTCTGACCAGTCCTTGGAGAAAGATGCCTATGAACCTCAACCCTGCCTACAGCAGGAATTCCCAGCCCAACTGAGACCTCCTTGGCTTGTTTCCTTAATGGCCCATAGGAATGCTAATGTGAAAGAGTAAAAAAATCCCTATGGCAGTGGGTTTTTCGCCTTTTTTAATGTGCATACAATTTTTTTTTCTCCCTTCGACATGCAGGCCCTACATAATGAATTCAAGCTTCTGACAAAAGGCTTTCCTAGATCAGGGGAAGTACAGCTCAGAAGTAATTTGCTGATGCTTGGGATTTGCATGCTGAAAGCCACAGATCTCCTGTCCAGCACAACCTCTCTACTTGAGAGGAGAAGCTGCCTACACTGCCTCAGTTAATAAACTCCTAAATGGAAGGAGAAGGGTTGATGAGGGTGATGAAGGTTTATGACTGCATGTCTTTGTATCCCTTCTAAAAGGAGAAACAGATGTTTTCAACCACCACAAACTTCCACTCCACAAATCTCTTGCTCTGGCTTTTACCTTGGGGCAGTGACTTCCAAATGCTGAATTAAGAAACAAACAAATTAATTGTTTTGCTGGAAGGTTCAAGACAGAGTCTGGGGCAGAGTCAGAGGTTGAACACATTCCCTCACACAGCAGATCAGAAGGCAGAAGACAGCATGGGAAAATCCTGTTCTAATACTGCTCTTGACAGCCAGTTCAACTGGATAAGGTCCCTGGAAATTCTTCTGCTTTGTCAGTGCCATGGTCTCAAGCAAGGACCCGTCTCATCTGTCAAAGTACAGTCTGGATGCTTTCACTAGCATTAATTTAAATTTCTAAACAAACACCAGACCCTACCAACTCGTGTAATGCTGAAGGAGTTGATTTTATCTGAGATGTTTGGGTTTTCTCCCCTCTTTTGTCTCCCACTTTACATTGATGCCATCTTGATTTTTAAACAAAAAGTGGGGGGCGGGGAGGCCTTTTTGAGTGCTGCATGCAGATAAGCATTTGTATGCATTTTCCATCTTTTAACTAACAAACAGGAGGGGAAAAAAAGGTTAATTTTGCTAGCATCTGGCTGTGATATAAATAAAAATAATAGGTACATTCACAAATCTTGAACTTTTTACAGCCACTGCTGCAAAAAGCAATTTTAATTTATAACCACAGATTCTTGCAAAACATATAACAAAGACATAATAAAATGGAATGTTTATCCTGTGGCTCCCATTAGACCTCTTCCGTTCGATGGTTGTAACTAATGACTTGTTTTTCCACTTTTGTATTGGAAGCCTTATTATTGGGCTGCACAGAGCATACCTTATTTGATTTCCCTAGCAATGTCTGCACCTCTTGCTGAAGCCTGCAATTAGATGTTCATGAAGTAATATTAAAAAGCTGCATAATCACATCTGTGGTCAAAAATTACCAAAAAAAAAAAAACCAGTAAAAAGCCGGCTCTGTTTGTATAATATTATACTGAGTACAATAGACTAATGCTCACTCCAGTGCATGTGTCCTTTTGACTAACCACTTCTATCTGACAACCTTTTTTTGGCAACAGAACACATTGTACTTTTTGGATAATTGACTGTGGAATATAATGTTGTTTATTCAAAAGCAGGTCACACAGAACTGAGCTTCCAGTTGTCTTTATTCTTCTACCTTTCTTATCTTCATGCTGTTTAAATTTATGCTGAATTTCTTTTAATTACACATATGGTTTTAATTGTTGTTCTGTATTCAGTAGAAGGTGACCTGATGGTGAAATGGTACAGAGAGTTGGATGGGAAGCTGAATTCAGATTTGAAAATTATATCTGGACATATTTATAGGTGAACAACCTCATGAAGAAACAAACACAAGCACATGCACTCCCAACACCCTTTGGTACCTACAGGGCCATGTTTGCCTGCAGTACGACTGCATTATTTCTCTGTACTGAAAAATCTACTAGAAAGGCTCATCCACCACTTGCTCAGTGATCTGGAAATTCTACAGCAGCAAAAGGCCTAATTTTAAGCCTAAGCCTCAGAGGACAAGAACCCTCAGGGAAAGCAATGTAGAAACACGTAAAAGTTGTGAAAAATCTAGATGATGGGAAATGCAGTTGAGAAAATGGGTTCAGGAGAAAGTTTTAACTGAAGTATTCAAATGAGGTCATGCAAGAATTGATGTGTTTCTAAAGCATGTTTTTGGGATGCAGCCTGTGGAAAGAGAGGTCACAAGTAAGTGTTGCATAATAGGAGGGGGAAAGTATTTTGATGCAGGAACAGAAAAGCGGCCTTCTAACACAAGCTGGAGAAGGAGATGCAGGGCACCTTTCTGATGCTGATCATCAGATCAGGAAAACACAATTGCCACTTGAAACTTTGAGTCTGCAAGACACATGTGAAACAGAGGTTTACAAGAATACAAATGTTGCAGGGCACTTCATTCATGGAGATTTCTTCTGTTGGCCGACTTGGACTGCAAAATAAAACCCACCAGGCTTCCTGGTGACAAGAAGGAATCCACCAGTGGCAGGTTAAGATACAGCCAACTCATTTGAGGAAATTTTGCTTGTTTTTTTGTTTAGAAAAATATTTAATTGGGAGGATGAGTGATACTGACAGTAAGAATAATTCATCTGTCTGTGCTGGTGCTAAACCACACTGTGGAAAATCCTTGCTAATGCTACATTGATCAGCTAACACACAGCAGCTCCACTCTTCTAATTTGTTTTGTGTAGCTGACTTTAGAGGGGCCATTTCAATCTGGACTATTTTGAGGAGCCATGTGAAACTAAGTCACTGCCCTATTAGTGTGGATAAAGAGACACATGAATATTACTCTGCTACAAGCAAGACGTAGTTCATCTGATATTCTTTCCAGCAGAGAGAATACACTGCATTTGGAATGAAGGAGAAAATGTGACTGGAAAGTTTAGAGCCCTTAAATTAATTCCCTAGACAAAAAGTTGAGGCATCATACTCATAATATCATGTTATGTAACTTGCTGTGGAGCCAGGCAGCTACTAAGTGAAATAGTATGCGTTATAAAAACAAAATATTGTTGTGAAAACAATTTTACAGCTTTATAATTCACTATTATTTTCATTTAAGAACAAAACTGTCAGTGTAATTGCAGATTCTGTTTGCCTTGCAGGAGTTCTTTCAGCCTCTGATAGGAAACCTCTTCTTTTTTTTAAACTTTTTTTTCCCCCCAAAGGCTGCTATTAAATTTACTATATTACGTTTCTTTATAGTTATTCAAAGGTAAATCTTAACAGGAAGCCCATTATGTGGAGGCCAAAGTTAGTTTAACACCAGAACATTTATGATCAGTAAATGTAACCATATATTAGCAGCTGCTTCATACCACTATTCTTGGATGAAACAAATATTATATCAGCAGTCATCATAGACTACTTTGTAATCTTTACAACTGAATATCTATTTTTGGTCGGATCCTACATGGCTGGCACTGCTCACTGTGCACCATGATAGTTTTCTAACTTGCCCGCTCATTCAAGTACTCGGCTTAAGAGCCTATTTATGCACAACCATCCCTATCCATGGAAAAATGACTCACCTTCTACACTGTGCACAGCCCTCTACACAAAGTGGCACTCCCATAACAAACCATTACTATTTTATCAGTATGTATGCCATTAAAAACTGGATTAAGGCCACAAATATGCTTCACAGAGGTCAGTGGGAAAACCACCCAAATATAGGAAGATCCACTCCAAATGACATGGCCAAAATAGGACATCACCCAAAGCATCACCTATGTTGTCACTGTGTTGTGAGCATAATGATTTCTCTCAAGACTGGCATTACCATCAGGTCATAAGCCCAAAGAGTTTCACACCCACAGGGCAGCTAGAGACCCTCTCACCTCTAACAGAACAGCCACCCAATGACATCAGGATGCTCCATGTCTCCTTGTTCTGCCCAACTCTCCTAATCAATTGGTCCCTAACCTTGGGCAAGTTTCTCTACCAATTCATATTCTGGCTTCATTGCAATAAACTTGACAAAGACACAGAGGTTATCTGACAGAAGAACAGCTTCCTCGCACTGGTGCTTTGGCTTTGAAAGAATTACAATGTGGTTGGACTCAAGTGTATTTTAAAATGGAAGGAATTAGCTTCTCCAGTAATCAGCAGCACCATCAGACAGAACAACCAGAGTCTGCCTGCAAATTAATTAAGTGGCACTCACTTTTATGGGTGCTGCTTTCTGTACTGAAAGCTGTAAACCAGCAGCAAGGCTAACCATCCTTGTCTCATCATGCTACAAATCAGGCTGCCCCTTAGAGACCTGAGCTCAGGCAGCCCCAGGGCTCAGGCAAGCCCCACTGCCTGGAAACCAGCCAGCCTCCCCATCTGGTGCAATGTAAGTATACTCACTGCATCTTACAACCTCAGACCCAAAACTGTTATGTTAGCCTGTAACACAGTCTGGCAGTATCTCTCAAGGTAGACACTTGGTTATCAAGAGTTAACCAGCACAGAAACAGAGCCCTTGATTAACTTCAAGGTTGCCTCATGCCTTATCATGTGTGGAGGCATTGTCCTCAGCTTATTTTAAGAAGGAGCAAGAAAGAACATCCAGGTATTATGCCAAAAGCCTCTTTCTCAATTATTCCTCTTATATTTCTGACCCATTGTGGCTGACTAAAAGCTAAAGCTGCAAAAGCTGCATCCTGAAGCTGTAAATTTAAGTTGGTTTTTCAGTATATGCTGACCTGCCTTACTCCTGTAACTACAGGCTCCCTGTTATCTTTAACTTCAAGGTAATTGTTTGGCAACTCTTTGTTTCACTGTTTCAGGGAAACAATTCAAATATATGATTCCTAAGAGAAAAAACTGATTAATTGCTCTGTCATCAGCTGGTTCCTGCTAGTATATGGAGTGCTTAAATAATAAAAATACAATACAAAGAACAAAGAATAAAGTTCTCAAATGAAAATGTTAAACACGTTTTGAGCCAGGAACTGGGCTCTTTCAAAAGTTTAGGGTATAAATCAGATCGTGTCAGATTCCTGCAGTCAGGATAACGACACCATTCTGGAAACACCTCTTTGCATCTCTTGCCAGCACCTATTCACCTGAAAAAATCCACAAAGATTTTCATGCAGAGATTTATAATAACTTGAACAGGAAAACATCATTCTCAATGCCACAGTACTGCAAGTCCTGAGCTTCTCATCTTATTGTTAGACACCACTGCCTTCTTTCCCCTCCTCCTCATTTTAACAGAAGCAACAGTATTTAATTTAATCCACCCAGAAGCAATGACAGTCAGCAGCTGATATACAGCTAGTGCTGGTTAGAACTCTGAATTACTGTTTTGTGAAGAATGTCAACATTTTGACATTTGTTGCTATTCTCAGGGTAGAAAGGAACTGCATATTCATCTGGAAATTTTGAAATGTCACACTGAACTCACAGATTCAACTCAGAATTTCAGAATTTCACCTTCTATTTCATTTTACATTAGCTTTCAGTCTTTTTTAATTCATTAAATGCCGAAGTAGAATATTTTAAATAACCCTTTTAAATTTTACTTTGTTTTGCTTTATTTTAGCATATTAAAACTGTGGGAAGCCACTGTCCCACACTAACAGAAAACCAAATTCAATCATCATTTACATAGTTTCCAGGTTTCATCCATTGAAAATTTTTGATATATGACTTTCGTGAAGAAGACACTTGGGTGAAGACATAAGATTTTGGGTGAGAAGACACTTTGGGGGAGGCAAGCAGTGCAAAGCAAGCTGCCTGCCTTTCTCCACAAGTCAAAAGCAACACTAGGAAGGAATATATCCTTGTGACAGCAGCAGGGAATCTGGCAGACTGCTTTTATTCATCTGCAGAGAAGGAAAAATTTCTAGTTGCTAAATTAACAGCAAACAGCAAGAGAATTAGTCTCAGTTCAAACCCAAGTGCCGGAGGTATCTCCTTTATGTGAGTGATGGCAGACTAAAAATTATTAAACAAGTACAAGAGAAGTGCATCAGTCATAGTGAAGGGCACTGGTGAGCATACATTTCTGAGGCAAAGATGAAACTTCCAAGTGAATGTCTCCATCACAGGTATTAAATAAGTGGAAAAACTGACAAAAGCTGTGTAAAACCAGAAAACAGCGAGCTGTCACGGTCCCTTTTGGGCACTGCAAGCTGCATGAGACCGTGTCAGGGCTGGGTGCAGCAGGCAGCAAAGAAATCACTTCCAGCAGTGCGGAAACCACGCGGTGGCTGAGGCGCACTAGTCACGAGCAGCCACCACCATCTAAACCACACCACAACCATGAGCTGCCTCATTAAATCCTACTGGTTTACAGTTGTCTCCCCACTCTTCACGATGCTCACCTGAAAGGTGTGCAAAACTGAAGGCCAGGCTCCATATGCACTGATGCCTCTGCAGGTGTGAATGGGAGTAGTGGGACTGATGGCTGACCCAGTTAAGGAACTTGGGCACTTGTGCCGTGTCTGGGAGAACAGACACAGCAACCAAAGGGACATTGCTTCCTTTCTATTTCCAGCAAATCAGCAGCAAAGGACTGTATATTCGGATGCTGTACTAAATCAGAACTAAAAGACACTTCTGTCCTCACCAAATTGGTAAATCCCTCCCAAGAGATCAATGTTTTGGTTAAGATTTCCACCATTTTGGAGCAGAGCCACAAAGCTGTCTCAAATGTCTTCAGTGGTACCCAGTCTGGATGTTGAAAACATGAAGGTCCCTTTATGAAGGAATGTGCTTCCCAAAGCCTATGCATAGAATTAGGAGAACAGCTGGGATCTGAGATCTAGGAAGAACAGACCTCTCAGAGCTACCCCTCAAATACACCAGAAGATACACAAGACCCCTGAAAGGTCCACAAATCCACTTGGGAGGTATCATAGTGTCTCAAAAATGCTCTCACATGACCAAAGCCCATGAAAGAACCTAGACCTATTTGGAGATATGAGAACTCAACAAGGGTTTTTGGTGTCTTAACCAGTCCAGCACAGAAACATTTGGTGATAGATGAGCTGGTCAGTGGTGGGAGTTTATCAAACCTGCTTTGGCCACAGAGAAAAGTTCTGGGAATACTCCATGTCAGAAACTGGCTTTGTCATCATATGTCTACTGTAGACATGACATCTTGGTGCCAGAAATGAACCACCCTGGCCCTGTGCCCTCTGCCCTTTGAGAGAGAAGTTTAGAGAGAGGCTTCAGATTCTGACTTGGTTTGAGCAGGCACAACACAAGCATGAGAGAAGAACTCTGCTGCTGCTCCTACAGAAGTCCCCACCACCCACCATCCAGAAAAGAAAGCTCCTGAGGTTTTTTGGCTGTTGAAGCACATGAAGGTTTAAATGAGGACATGCACTCCCAGCAGATCATTTCCTAACTAGGACTTGGGCACTAATGCTAGGCAGGGTGCTGCAAAAGACTAAAGTGCCCAGAGGCTGCACATGCATGACCCTCACTCTGTTAGTGACCCAAGGACAGAATGCAACATGGAACTGTGTGTGAGTAAAACTCATTGTTTTCAGTAGGCTTTAAGAACCGTACAGATTATTTGCTGTTCCCATACCAATCCAGATTTATTTTAGATCAGCAGCGACTTCAACATGATTAGTACACAGCAAAAAACACAGGGCCACAGTGTCTTCTTAGCCAAAATGACAAATATAAACCATTTTTTACCCTTTAAAAAATTGAAATAAATTCAATGAAAAATTTTGCCTCCACAGTGGTGGATCATGGTATATGTTAGAATTAAGGACCATGAACTTTTAATCTAAGATGGATTTGCTACAACATCCTTAATAATTTGCACACAAACTCTGTTCAAGATTAGGCGTGCACTTTTCTGAATACATTTAGAAATTGTTTGATATTTTAAAATCACTCCCTTGCAAGAAGAAAAATTCCTAAAGGTCATCTTACATTTCATGTGATACTTATTAATGCTTCTTACCCTTTCTGTTTCCTTAACTGAAAAGTCTCAAACCAACTCTGAAAAGGCAAAACACAACCAAATGCAGAATCATGTGTGTGTGTAGGAAAACATGTTAAAATTCACATGATAGCCAAGTCAAATTACAGTGACAACTCTCCCTAACAGATATCTGGCTCTAACACAGCCTTTTTTATTTTTTTTTTCTTTCAAATGAAGTAATTACCAAAGTCGATTTTATGAATGGGTTATTCTGCAAAGGAAGAGAACAGCACGTGGTAAGACTGGACAACATTGCTTTAAAGGCAAAGCCTGCCACCAATATGTTACAGAAGATTTGTAGGCTCAAAAGTGAAATAGGTAAGAAAACAGATATTTAGCAGGTTGGAAGAGAGAGAAAGTTTCTAGAGAGATTTATCAAGCAGATGATAGTCCGTTCTACAGAAGAACTGAAATTATTTTTTACAGAGATATTTATGAAGTACTTCTGCATGTGCATTTGCAAATGCCACGTGTATACACACCAAAATGTATATATAAATATATACAGGCATACATGAAACCCCAAACTTGAGCTAAATTAAATTGTCCCTCCAGCTTTGTAATGCAAATGAGACTAACAGGCTTGTGCTGTTTGTGGTTCGAGATGATTTGCGTTTCCATAGAGATGCTGACTGAACTACAGTTTTTAAATTTTTTATATATATAAGCCTACTTGTATCTATAAAAGTCTAAATATGGATCTGCTGTACCTCAGCATTTCCTCAGTGACTCCACTGAAACCACAACAATTTATACCAGTTAAGGCTATGTGCAAATTTTGTGTCTTTCACTACTTTCCAGTCTAAGCTCTATACCAAGTACCTCCAGAGCTTAGAGTTTATTGCTTCTCTCTCTGCTTCAAAGGTCCTTGTTAAGGAAGGGGAAGAAAAGAGAAAAAGCAGTTTCTTAGCTGTTAGTAGATAATATTTCAAGGACTTCTGTAATTTCTTGCCCTCTCTAAACTGCCTCAAGAAACATCTTTGCCTTCCAAAGTTCCCATTGTCAGGAAATCTGGAATCCACGGAAGGTCATCTGTGTGTTGTTAAAGAAGAAAATTACAAAGATATCAGAAGCTTTTTCCCCTTTCCCTGTGAGCACCCACAAACTCAAGAGCAAGGATGCTCAGACATGCCAGGGTGGGCCTGGGCAGCAACGGCATCAGCACCTCCCTGCCTCACCCTCACTGGAACCTCAGCTCATTGTACACAACGAGGGCCCCACAAAGCAAAACACCTCTGTTCTCCCAGAGCCACATTAGAGATGGCCACCAGCAGAAGTGACAAAAGCCAGGCAGGATCAGCTTTGTCAAAGAAACCAGGCAGACCCACTTTAACTTTCTATTTCAAACTGACTTCACTTTGTGAGGTCCAGGCACTGGTTGAAGTGGATGGGGGCCACCCGCTGTACCAACATTGGAGAGGAAAACCAGAGCCGAGCTCTGTGGGGACTCATTTCCATGTGGTTTCAGTGATAAGTGATCTTTGAACAGTGACACGCCAGAGGACAACCTCCGCAATCACTGTGAACCACAATCAAAACCAGCCTCTGGTGTGCCTCCCATCTGCCTGAGGACAGGAAGGATTAATTGCTGAACCAGGGATCTCCACAAGCACATGAAGCAGCTCACATCCAGCCTCTCACTCCATCTTGGGAGTGCCCAGAAGGAAAGACTCCAGTTCAGCAATGCCTTATGGAGGCATGGCGAGGGAGCTCCTTGGGCAACAGCATGTCACAGGGACCAAGCCTCCCTCCCTCCTGTGGGTTGACACTGTGCCTCCACATGCGACACCATCTCACTGTTTGAGGCTGACTTTTTTTCTAAGCCCCACAGAGGTTCTTTTCAAAGCAGATGAGAGTTCCTTATTTCCAGCTTTTAAGAAGTCCTATGCAGGGAGACCTGCCCCACACCTCTGATAGCACCCGCCATCTTTCAGGGAGTGCCCCAGGCCACATTCAACCATGTGGCTCTCCCAGGAATGCCAGTGACCACCCCCATCTCTTACCTTCTGCTGCAGGGCAGGCGGCTGCGGGGCCAGCACCGGGTCAGTGATGTAGGTCTTCTTCATGCCCGGTGGCTGGTAGAGCCCAGGGGGAGCCTGGCCCATGGCATTACTCGCAGGATACGCCGGCTCGGCCTTCCAGGAGCTCTGCGGCACGTAGGGCGCTTCGGAGCCGTTCCTGCCCCCATAGCCCCCGTAGTAGGGGTCCTGGTAGCGGCCCTGCGGGGGCGCGTATCCATAGGCGGGCTCGGCGGGCCGGCCGGCCGGAGGGGCATAGCCGTAGTCGGGCCCGTGGGGCTGTGGCGCTCCATACTGAGGGGCAGCGGGCTGGCGGGATGGCGCGGTGGCGTAGGGCTGGCCGGGCCCCAGGCTGCCGTAGTGCCCGGGCTGCGGGCCGGGCGGTTGGTAGTGCGGGCTGGGCTGTGCCGTCCTCACCTGCACGTTGAAGGCCGGGCGGCTCGGCGTGGAGGCCGTGGCGTAGGAGGCCGGCACCGGCTGCGGCTTCAGGGTGCCAACAGGAGTGACCGGGATGGGCGCTGACTGCCCCGGGCCCTTGGCAGTGGACTTCTTGGTGGCCGTGAGGGGAGGCTGGTTGGGGATGATCATCCGCTTGTGGCCAGTGACAGGGGTGGACACGGATGGGGTGGTGGTGGTGGCGCTGCTGGAGGTCCCGGAACCCTGGGGAGCAAGGAGAGAGACACAGGGTCAGCAGGAGGGGCCAGTCGGGCACCGGGTTGAGCAACGAGGGTGGAAATGGGGGTTTACAGTAACATCTGTGCAGCAACTCAAACTGCTTATGAAAGCAAGAATAACCTAAGGCCATGCGTTATAGGATGGTAATAGCAACCTTCCCCTGCTCTGACAGAACAGGGACGGCACCGCAGCAGCCAAGCAGAACTGCAGTGCATGGCATTTTATCTCTCCTTGGAGGCTTCTCCTCCGCCTCCAAACAAATAAACAAATTAAAAAATGATACACGCAAAAAAAAAGGCAGACTCACTAGAGGATAATTAGGGGAAACCCCATGCATTCCTGTGAAAATGAGATCATTCTGAAAAATAGAGAAAATGAGATTATAGTCTCTATGGAGACATGAAATTCCTTGGGTGCCTAAAGTACTTGTAGGGTTCTGCCCCAATAGAGGAGCTCCTTTAACTGTGCAGGAGGCAGCAGATTGGGATAGCCTGCAAGCAGGTCCCAAGCTGTAAGAATGAAACTCAGATCAAAGCAAGTCACTGAGGCGTCCCTACCCTGGCTGTACTGGTTGAAAACCTGGAATGACCCCAGAAAAGTTAAATGCTACACATACTTCATTAAAGGGCAGAAAACAGGTCAGGATTTCCAAGAGCTTCAGAAGTCAGCTCCTACCATGGCAGCCATGTAGCCCTGCATGGGTGACCCAGGCACAGCAATGCTGGGGTAGCCAAGGAAGAGGACCACAGCAAGTGCTGCTGCTTCCTGCAATTTGGCCATGGGATGAAGCTTTGGTGCAGTGACGCCATCTAATAGGCATCATACATCCTTCAGTCTAATGTACTTGTTTGTCTGGCTTACCTCTCATTTAAATGTTCAAAAACGCCAGTGTGAAAAGACATCTTTGTTAAGGAGTTAACAATATGAAATAGTTTCTGAAGAACAGTGACAAACACTCTTTATGTCTTTTCAATAAATTGAAGAAGAGTAAACTTGAATTTCTAGAGTTTAGGATTAGGTAAAATTTCTTGCTTCCCTATTTTCCTTTATTCTAAGAGTACCTGAATTTTATGCCTTCTACAGAGAAATGAAAACATGCAGTTTGACTGCACTTAAAACCATAGTTATATGAAGTTATAACTCATTCAAACTTCCTGTACCAGGCTTGATTTCATCCATGATCTGCTCAGTAACCTACAAGTTCACAGCAGCTCAAAGCCAGACCAGCTCAGCCTTCACCCACGGTTATGTTCACTCTAAGGCATGTGCCAGCTTTAAATGATCACTCTTGTATTTGTCCCCAGGTGTTCCTGCTTTATGCAGGCACCTTGACCTCCACCTACTGCTCCATCACCCTCTTGCTGGGGAGGGCATGGTGGGGACTCTTGGGGACATGCACGAGCTGTACCCGGGCCAGGGAAATCCTGTGCCTGGTCAGCAGGTGGCGGCAACTAATTGCTGCCAAACCACGCAGAGGGGGCTGCGGGAACTTCAGCCACCCTGAGCCTCCAAGGGTTCCAAACTCATCCTCTCTACAGGGTGGTTGCACCTCCCAACATTTGGTAACCACCTCATACAAAGAAAAAGGAGGTAGAGTGCAAGCCTCTCAGCTTCTAGTGCATGGCCTACAAGCAAATCTACCCAAGGGATAAGGAAGCTTTACCACCCAACTGGCAGCTCTTCCCTGGTGATGTGCAAATACTTTTTTGCTGATGCAGTGGTAAAGACCTTACTCCTGCAATCACACCTTCAGGGCAAACCTCCCACAAGGAAACATTATAAATCAGCAAAAAACCCCAGGCAAATAAGAGCATCAATCTGTTCTGAGAGGTGTAAAAGGTGCGTATTCAGAGGTGGGGAATAATAAGGCAGCAAACTTCTGCTGGAGGAAAAACATCTCAATGTATTCACACCCTGACCTTGCTAACAGATACAGGACACAGCACAGAGACTGAAGAGATTTTGAAACTGAGAGCAAGGAAGAGCTGAAGCGTGTCTCAGTAGAACTCCAAGGGCAGAGACAGGTTAAGGGTCTGTAGCCTTCCATTAATACTGCCCAATTCTTCTACTTCTGAAGCCCCTGAAGAGAAGCAGGCACTCCTCCATCCCTGCATCAGAACACAACTGCGCCAGCACTCATTGCTATCAAGAAAACTTGTTTTCTGTCAGAATTGTTTCCTATGTCAGGTTGGCATTTATGTCTGGGAGTGCCAGAAACTTTTCCATTTCCTCACCTATTTCATTCTTGTAAATTATAGTAGTTTGTCCACTTACTGTAATGGGATGAAAGGTCCACAATGCAGCACTGTGTAATTACCACCAGAAAAGCATTTTTCTTTTCCATGTGAAGAGGCAGAAGGTAGATAATGTTATAAAGACAATGGCCTATCTGGGGGAGGGGGAAAGACCAAACCAAAACAACGTAAGTGAGCCCTGTTCATCACATTCTATATTTCTGAATGCAGACTCTGGAAGCAGGTCATGACAGATGCTACTAAAGCTCTTCTGATCCTATCTCAAGAACTGGGGAACTTTAATCTTACATATAAACATTCACATAACACTTCACTTAATGGGCTGATGCCTGGCTCCTGCCTGGACTAGAGCACACCCTAAGAATGAATGATAAACCCTTCTTCCAAAAAAACCCCAAACCCTCAAAATCTGTGGACTGGCACTGAGCAGCTCTCTGTGCTTGACACTAGAAAGAGGATGAGCTGGGCATATCCCCTCCTGCACCAGAATCCAGTGAAGGAAGGAAGCAATTTGGGGGAGCAGAGCTCAAACTTTGCTATCATCTCCAGCGAAGGCCCAAGCTAACAAGTACTGGCTGCACTGTGGCATCAAACCACAGGCTGCCTTGAAGAGGAGGAAGTTTGCATCAGTAGGAGTCCCCAGAGTCCCTGCGTGACTCATTCTGAATTCCTCTGAGGGCGCTGGGCAAGTGTGTGATGAAAGCTGGGGTTTGGAGGGGAGGTGTAAGGCTAGCTGCTGTGGTGTAGTAGAGAAATGGGACAGGCTACAGGGAATTTAACACTAGTGGAGCATTGATGATTTATGGGGACACAAATTGGTTGTAGCTCTTGTGCAAGGGCACAGGTGAGGTATCACCATAAATCCTCTGCCCTTTTGCCTGAGAGAGAGAAGAGTGGCCACAGTCCAGCCATGCACTCAAATATCACCCCAGGCTTAAACCTTAAGATTACTAATGGATTAAGAAAAAACTTTATAAATGAACAGTAACTATGGACAAGATTCCTGCTCTGAGGACGGGAATGTGCGGAAGGATGAGAAAAGGGTACTCAGATACCACTAGAAGAGAGATTTCAACAGCTGTCTGGACAGCACTAAGAGCACAGGAGGGATGGATGAGGTTATAAAGATGTCAGGTAGATGGAGCAACAAACAGAAGGCTGGAACGGGCTATCTATATCACTGGGTACAGTCTAGCAAAACAGATGACTGTCACAAATGTTTCATCCAAGTGAATCCATAGAACTTCTACCAACACAATGAAGTAGACTCATCCAAAAGCACATCAAAGTGACAGCCCAGAAACATGAAAACAAGTAGAAAGAGGAGAAAGAAAAAGGAGAAAGACAAAGAGTGAATTGATAGGAGTAGAGGCATCCCTTTCTCCAGCAGCTCCTGGACAGCTCATTTCAAAACCATTCTGCATTTGCAAGTGATTATCGCAGCCAAACACACTCTCTGACATCCTCTGAGGGCTGTTTTCAGAGGAAGACAGGCTTTCCTCTGCTCGCCAAGCCCTGATGAAACTGTCTGACACACTTCGCAAGTGCAAATTAAAACCACGCTACTTACCATCAACCCCTTCTTGCAAATTCATATTTGCAAAGAGAGTAAACTAGAAACCCCAGGTGTTGATAACATAGAGTCGTTAAGAGAAACTAGAGTAAGAAGGAGTTAAATTCAGAACCTCATCTACCACAAGCATTATAATACAAATTTTTTTTTTTTAATGGGAAAGCACAAGAGCCTTGTTTAAACACAGATGGAAGTACCTAAATGTACTGCCTCTTCTACAAATGAATTATCCAGCAGTTCAAGTAAAGGTGAAATAATACAGACAAAATCAAGTAAAACTCAATCGATGTGGGAGGAAAAAAACCCCAAAACACTTCTAAAAAAGTTTACCATGTATAACCATGAGAGGAATCATTTTGCTTGGCAAATCCTGCCCTGTCTTGTTAAATGCAGAGGAGGTTTATAAACATTTTCAGGACTTTCTTGTACTAACCACTATAGGAAAAGTCTATGGCATTGTGATAAAGCCACGCTGTCCAAGGGATCTGACTGTCAGAGCTGGGTGTCCTGTTTCAAAGCTGCTCTGGTGGGGAAACCCAAAATCCTGAGTATCATTGATTCTTCATCCTGTAGAAATTATTTACATAGATCTTAAATTAAATTCAATATACATCTACAACTAAAAAGTCATTTCATAGGTACTAGGGATGAAAACTGTTGTTCTACAGAAATTAACCTATAATTCTTTACCATTTGTCAGGGTTAAATCTTAAAAAGAGTACTGAATATCACAGTCTGCAGCATTAGCATATGATCAGCTGGAATCCATATGAAAAGGACTTCATTCTTTTACTTTGTACATTTTTAGAATTATTTTTATAGAATCCCTTCAGTTACTCAGGTTTCAGAGACTGAATCAAAAATGCCAATACAAAGTTTATCACATTCTATTCAATTCTCCAGATATTTTTTCAAAAAGGTACAGTTGAATAGCTTTAGCCCTTTAGCTGTCAAATTATCACATATAAAGATACATTACTCCAGCTCAGTGATTTTCAACCTTTATGCTCGGCAGCCCTTAAATGTTTTTCAGAAGAGACAAGCTCCTTTATGGAGAAAGTTAATCTATTGACAATAAACATGGGTTTTTCAGTTACCTTTCATTGAATTCTTCTTAGTTACCTTAGGAGTGATCCATGGACCCCCCAGGATTTGCAGAGCAGAGGTTGAGAACCATGGCTCTAGCTGGGGCTGCCTTTTTTGGGCATTTCAGTCACTAATTACTCCAGGATCGGAATGAAACAACTCTTCTTCCTCGAAAGGCAGAAACCTGGCAACTACCAGTGGGCTGAACCCAGGATGCAGCGTTCTCAGGGGGCTGCCAGTTCAACGGGCCACTGCAGCATCTCTCCTCCTAACTCAGCCCCTCTCCTGCATGGTCCACTGACACAAGCTGGGCTGAAACACAGGGCCAGCTCAGGCCCTGTAGCACTCAATGGTGGTGGAAGTTGGGGGCCTGGCTGGGAAGGGCAGCAAACAGTGAAAAATTAACTTGGCTTTTCCTAACACTAATGATGAACATTCACGTCGGCTAGGTGGAGGTGCTTAAAGCTCTCTCTCTGAAATATATCTCCACAGGGTCATTTATCCCATTCTAGTACTCAAGCCTAAAACAGGGGAGATGAATCATCCACTGGAGGAATTTACTTCACTCCACTGACTGTAAAAGAAGCGTAAAAACAGGCAAGACAAGTCACTGAATATTTAGACAGCAGAAGTTAGTGGAGACAAATTCTACAATAAGCAGGTAATTTTGATATGGCTGTAAGAAGCACAGATTCTTTTTCCCTGCATTAAGTGCCCTGCCACTCAGGCTCAACTACAGCAGCACACCAAAGGGATTTCTGAGTGCCAGCAGCTCAGACGATCTGCCAGGATCCTGCCACACCCTGTAGCCAAGGCATGTCCAAGAGGTTGTGTTACAAGTTTTTTTCTAGTGTATGAAGGGGGCTGACATGAATGGGACACCCTTGCCCACCTACTCTTCTACCTCTGAACAGTGGCTCCCGTGGGAACTGCAGCTGCTGCTTTTCCAGGAGCTGCCTCTGCGCTGAGCCTCCCTTCTACCTGAGGTAGCAAATCTCAGCTCCCCCTCAGTATGGGAAGGATAACTCCAGAGAAAAATAAAATACTCTGCTTTGAAACCTGGGCCTTTAGGTACCTGAAAATGTGAACAGGCATTTTAGGGGGTTTCCTGATGTGCAGACACCTCTACCTCCTGCTGACTTCAAATTCTGTATTTGAACAAGCTGTCTTGCCAGTGATAACGTACGGCCAGGTTCCCCTGAACCTGTCTGAACCTTTTTCTGTCTGAAATAACATCTGAGTGAAAATGAGAAATCTGGCCTCTCATTTGGGACTTGCAGATGCCTGGAGTCCTGGTAGAGCTCCAGCTGGGCTGCTTCGTGTCCAGAGATCTTGAGTGGATGGACTGCTCCCATTTAGCATACCTGATGCAGTTTCAATATACAACACTCCCTGGCCTTCTTCATAAGGTCCAGACAGTGCAAGCACACTGAGGACACATCTTTACAACTCTGCACTGCTGCAATGCTGCGCACACAGCTCAGTTGCTAACACAGATTTCTTTTAAGTGTCAAAATGTCCTTAGAATTCAATCCAAAGTTTTGAAGTCTGGTCCAAACCTTAAATGCCTCAGCCAAAACACGTTTATAATCAGATGAAGTTTTTCTTTACATCCTCTCATTTCTAGTTTACAGCTGACAAGCGAGTGTCACGGATGTATGGGCTGTGCATGGATCAGCAGTGTCACTCAGAATTCACAGATGTGGGATTCTATTTGCTGGCCTGATCATCAGAAGCTATCAAGGTATTCAAACAGACTGCTCCCAGGCATTATACCAAAAGAGGAAGAGGAGAAATCTAATAAAGTGTTCAACTCTGGTTCTCAGCTGAAGAGAATACCTTGCAAATGCCATAAAGTGTTACAAGAACACAACTGCTTCTGAGCTTTGATCTGTTTTTCAGCTGCTACCACAGGTGGAAAAGGAGTCAACACAGTTGTTAATGTTTCTGTCCATAACCTCTTTTGTACTCCTTGTGACGGCCCAGCCTGAAACCATGGGAGATGGTGCACAGAAGAAAAGGTGCTAAGAGTTGTCCTCCAATATTTTACCATGGAAAACAGCCTTCCACAACTGATGCGTGCAGTTATAGACACACACCTTGGTTCAGCTTTCAGTGCGGGTGTCAAGTGTTTTAGGCAATCTGGGTTTCCACTTTGCAACACTCCATTAATTCCAAAGAGTCTGAACACATCTGAAAAGTTTGGTCTCCAAAACACAACAGTGTTATGCCAGGGAAGAATTTCCTTCTCAGTTTCATATTTACTTTTTTGTTTATCTAATACTATCACTATGATGACTACTCTGAGCTTTTTTATTTGCTTTTCCTTTTCTGATGACTGATCATCTGGTATTTATGAGAAGGACTATGTAAGAGATCAGTTTTAGAAGATGTGCAAACAATTGACCTAAATACTTTAAATGCTGGTGGGCAGTCCAGGTCCATAATTCTAGCTTAATTCATTGAAAGGGTTAGTTATGATTTAAACTCTTCTATTTAAGCAATTCCACCTGACTACTTCAAATGCAGTAGCGACTTTATTTACAAAAATATCAGATATCAGCATGAGACATAACTGTCAAAAGGTTACAGAAGGTGCTAGTCTTCAAGAGAAGTTAAACATTTTCTGAATTCATCTTGGGATATTTCTGTAATTTCCCACTCTAATCACTAAAATGACATTTGCACACATCTGGACCAGAGGACCATGCAATGGCAGCCTGCTGCACAGATTTAATCAGTGGCACATGGACTCACAGTACATCACATAAAGAGCTGTGCACCACAGCTCTTTGGCCACACCGAAAGGCAGAACTACCGAGGACAAACCCAGAAGCAAAGACCACAAAAAGAACAGCACTGCCCCATGTGAAGACAAGTCACCACGTGCATGGAGCACTGAAACAGAGCTCCTTAAGGAACACCTTCTCTAAGTCTTAACAATGCAGGAACATCCAAAGCATTTCCACTCACCAAACTGGGCCCTTCTAATGTGCTGAACAAATTCCCTTGCTTAATTTAGGCAAATATTGCTGAGCCTGACAATGGGGAAGCCCCCACCCCCCTATAAATAAGAACTTTGGGTAAGGAAAGTATTTTTATGACTTTTGCTATTACTAAGCTATTGAAACTTAAAGTATCATAATTACAGCATCTACAGACTTTTTTCCCCCTTCCTTTTATAGCTTGCTATTTGTAATGGAAAAGAAGTTCCTGTACATGACAAATATGGGCAGGTTTGAGGGTTATATCGCTATCCATGGATGTGCATCATGATTACAAAAAATGGATTCAGAAGGTATAACGGAAGATGCATGAGTGAGGGAAGAGATCTGCACCTGTGAGCGACAGGACAAAATTACACATACATGAAGTCTTTTGGAGAAGTCTTCTACAATTTATATGGAAAATTTATCATTTTCTATTGTGTGTTGAACAACAGATACAAAGAACAGTCCAAAACCTCTATAAAAACTTCTCATTTCCTACTAAATTGCAAAGGAGTTTTAGAGTGTTTATAGAGTATACAAGATTTGTTCCTTTATTAATTCTAGAGAACACTAAAAAAGTGTGTATATGCACACATAAAATAACAGGAAATACATATGCACCCAGACATTACTTGGTTTACTTTGTGTTACTTGTTATTTGTTTACGATTCCATTTATTTGCTGCATTGCATTTATAATCTATTTATCTTTTCGAATGCCAAAACTCTATTAAACCAGATTTAAAACATTATCCTACCAGAGGGCATAAACATTTTCGAACGTTAGTATTGTCTCTATTTCCTGTGAAAACCATGTGTTTTCATTCTTCCTTTCCCCACATTTTAAAGCCTGTGCAAATAGCAGCACAGAAGAGCAGAAGCACCAGTGAACAATTCTGTGTTCATACAACATCTGCTTTCTTATGGTTCACTTGAGGTCCAGAACCCACTGTCATCTGCCAGTATTTTTAGTGGGCTACAAAATGGTTCAAGTTAGTAAGTTGAGTGGTTAGCAGCTGGAAAAAACTATACAGCTGCACCAAAAAATAAGAGTCCAACAAAACAAACCAAAAAAAAAACCAACATAAAAGGCATATATGACAGAGAGGTTATTTTCCTATTAGGTTCAGTGTACACCTTTCCAAAAGGCTGATGAGCTCCAATAACAGGTCAAATTTAACAGTTTTCCCATATGGCTCCTTCTGGGAAGTGGAGTGGAACGTTCCCTCATTTATCCATCTGCCTGGGTTATCACCACTGCCTGAAATACCTTAATCTTTCTACAGTATCACAGACTCCAAGCATGATGTCGAGAAATCTGATTGGAAAGGTTTTCTTTCACCTGCTGTAGCTTTTAAAATTAGTCTCCAGGTATATAAATACATACACCAAGATACACAGAAACCCCCTGCAGCACTTCTAGTCAAAACACCAGGGCAGTACTATAACCAGTTAGAAAAAGTGACAGAGAGAGCATTAATTTATAGCACAAGCAAAAAAGCCATCTGTACCACAGAAATACTTGGGTATGAAACAATACAGAAAGTTAAGATTATTTTTAAATTCAAGTATTAACTCAGAATAATCACTGTTTCTGCACTATTTTCCTCTTTTCACAGGGAACATATAATTACAATAAATGTATGATAAATAAAGTGTTTACTCAAATAACACACTGATAAAAATTTAGAATCGCAACAGTACTCTAAAAAGCCTGTGTAAAGGAATGTCAAATCCATTGCCTCAGCAGGCTTCGTTCTGTGGCAAATGGCATTATAAATTAATCCAGTTTTCCTAAATATGCCTTGAGGAAACAAGACCACAAATAGCTATTGTAAGTTTTAATATAAAAAACCCACCAAACCC
>VZTR01031777.1:1416031-1468247 GCA_013400775.1 Chaetops frenatus
AAAACGCTTCTCTTCATTCTTAAGAGGAATGCAAGGGTTGTGTTTTCAATGACTGATACTGGTGACTAGGTTATATACCTTGTCCAAAAATGTCAACATTTTTTGATACAGCTAAGTACTACATCCTAGTTTAATACCAGGCTTTCTCCTTTGCCACACTCCTTTCTGTTCAGTGAGTTTTAGGAAGAAAAAAAAACCTACCTAATCTTCATCACTAATGACCTAATGAGTCCAATTAGGTTATGACTAGTAATTTTTCCCACTTACCCTTCTCTGGGATCAAAATAGTATCTCAAAATTCCCATTTGCTCCATGGCTTGCTGACTGGCTTATCACAGCCACAGCTTAGAAGCAAAATACTCTTCCATACCCCTCAGTACCTGAATTACGTTTTTTAGAAGTGCTTTATATCAAGCCAGATTCCGATCTTGGTGACAGTGGTGCCAGCTCAAGCACGTCTATTGACTCCAGCAGATTTACTCCAAACATGCTGGCTGCTGCAGATTTGGATTTGGCATTCTGCTGCCTCTGAATTCACAGGGTTTGTCTCCCCACTGGGAACACAGCAGAGGTTTCCATGCAAACAGTAATGAATCCTACCAATCTGACCTCCTCCAGGTACTAATCGTCCAACTTTGCTCAAAACTCAACACACTGGAGATCTTGGCAATTCGCCCTGCTGCAGCCTGAACGAAAGCAAATGAGAATTCTAATCGAGGTTAAACACAACCTGCACTGGACTAAACCTCAGCACCTCGAAGGACTCAGCTCAGCCTGTCCCAGCAGCAGCACTTCCTGACCTGTGCACGCAGCCACGAACCCTTCTGCATCAGGAATTGAACCCAAGTGTGCTAATTCAAAACAAACAGACGTATCCTCCCTCTCTCCTCACTTCTTTCCTTGTGGTGGATGTATAAATGCATACTGATGGCTACTGCGACTTACAGTCTAACTGATTTTGACATTTTTAACTCCAGAATTTGAAACAGTGACTTTCTAGCCCTGGGGCAGGAGTACTAAATGCTAAAAAACTTTGGGACTGGGGAGCATTAATTTTAAATCTGAGAGCTTGGCTTCAACAACATTTCTAACAAGGGCCCAATGCTCTCCAAAACTCAGCAGTGGATGCACAAAAACTGCAAGGAATTTTGGATCCAAAATGGAATTTTGTGGCTTTAATTCTTGTTTGTCACAGGTCATATTAAGCTCCAGACCTGAACTTGAGAGGAGTGGGGAGAATTCAGGTCTAGGTCTGAATTTACCATGAGATTAAATCATATTTAATTTCTAGTTTGTAATGCAGCCTTTTTTTTTTCTTTTGCGGTTTATGATGTGTTTGTATTTTAAGAGAAAAAAATTATGCAGAGGAAACATCTTGGCATCACAAGTCATCAATAAATCTTTTTTCCATAACAACCCACAAAAATTCACTGCAGGACCCAATTGTTGAAACACAAAGCAATGACATTCTATAAGCTTTCAGAAGTATCATTCTAACCCTTGTGGACTCGATGAATTCTCTAAATGAGTCACTGGCCTCTCAATGGAATTGTCAAAACTTAGGTTAAGCCAGGTTAATTCCCTTCCCCCTTTAATTTAGAAGTCCAGCTGCAGCGTGTGGCTTTCCAGTGAAAAGATCTAAATGCAGAACCCATTCACGCTGAACAGGAAATCTCACAGGGCCCAAAGCTAATTTTTTCCAAAAAGCTAGAGATAAGCCACACTTACGGGAAAAAATGTGATTTCTGATGCCTCAAGGGCCAAGTGATATAAAAATCAATATTCCTCTTACACGGCACAAATAATTTTCTGCTGAAGGTTAAAGGATCATGGTTGAAGCGACTATGGTTGGGGAGAGAGAAAGGGCAGCTGTGAGAAATGGGAGATGAGGAGAGCAGAGACTTTGGCCACAGCAGGATAAGGGAGATGCTAAAAGCAACACTTCTAACCAAAGCAAATGAGCAGATGTGGCATTAATCATACAGTCATAGAAATGTTTGGGTTGGACAGGACCTTAACATCCATTTCCAAACCCCTGCCATGGGTAGGGTACCTTCCACTACACCAGGCTGCTCAAGCCCCATTCATCCTGGGCTTGAACACTTCAGGGATGAGGCAGCCACAACTTCTCTGGGCAACCTGTGCCAGTGCTCCACCACACTCAGGGAAGAATTTCTTCATTGTATTTAATCTAAACCTGCACTCTTTCAGTTTGAAGCCAGTCCCTCTTGTCCTGTCCCTACATGCCCTTGTCAGAAGTCCATTTGGGGTTGCGCTGAGGGTTTCAGCCAGGTGGGACAAGGAGGGCCATCCTTCTGCCCTGCAGGCAGTCCTCAGGCATGATGATGAGTGCCCCTTCTCTCAGTCCAAGGCTACCTGTGACAGCTACAGCTTCTAGCACAGTACCCTGCTTTATTGCCCTGCCTCCAACACAGCATCAGCTCCACTGGAACCCCCAAATGAGAGATTTTGCTGGGCATACCATACTCTTTCCTAATGGGATAAACTACGTTGAAAGCAGAGCAAATTTCTATATTCCCACCCCTACTCTGCCAGAAGATCACTTGAAAACATCACTGCCCACTTTGTTAGGGACAAAATCACTCAATTTCCAGGCTAAATAGTTCATGTCCAGTTTGTCCTCAGGAATGGGTACAAGAAACAAGAACCACAGCTAAACGTGCCATTGATGCTGATAGTCTGTACAAATTTGGTTGAAACCAGTAAACTCTCATTAGCCTTCCAACAGCACTACAGTTCTCATTACTGAGAGTATGTCCTAAAGAGGAAAGGATTTGTCTCAGCTGTAATTAATTCCTTTTTTTAATAATAAAAGAAAAACCTAATGGCAATTAGGAAAAAAAAATTACAGCAAAGGAAAAAACTAGAAAAAGGGATGAAGGAAAAGAAAAGAAATAGTTTATCTTACTACTTCTGCAGAGTAATATTTGAGGGCTCTGGACTTCATTTAAAAAAATGCAGTTTTCAAGAGTGAAGAAAAAGCTTAAAACATAAAAATTAAAGAGCCTGATGGAAAACTGAAAAGCAACTGAAATAAGTTTTCTTTAAAGAGAAAAAAAATTATTTTAAACCGATCCCATGATATTTTTAACAGCTGGAATTGATAATACTGAACTTGGCCATAATTCTACTATATTTAGCTTTGTATCAAAGTCCACATGACTTTTCCATGAGACAGACAAATAGAAATATAGGCTGATAGACAGATGGATAGATATATAAAAAGAAAAGGGAAAAATATAATTAGGAGAGGGAACATTTCCTTGTCTGTTCTTTCAGTATGCTTTTTTTTTTTCATTTCAATTTCTACCTTATTATTTCCTATAAGTAGAAACAGATTTTTCTCTCTTTCAAAAAATTCTTAAACAGAAAACCTCCTTTGACAGCTTTAACAGCAGATTAATCACTTTTGTAACCCACAAAAAAAAAAGTTTTCTGGAAAGCATAACTGTCTGTAAATGTAAATGACAGTATTACTCTCTCTTATGCTAAGACGCCTACACATTCTCTCACTTCCATGACTCAGCACCAGATAAAAGCTTGTGAGATAATAAGCAGCAAACCTTCCTTTGGAAGAATAAAAATAGTTTAAAACTCTAATTCTTGCTACCCTCCTAAAAAAAAAAAAATCCTCATAGTGTTAAAGCAAATTCTGCCAACAGATTCCTCTTCCACTGGAACAAGATACAAATGTCCCAACGACTTCAGGAAAGAGAGGGACCAGGCTCAAGCAACATCAAAATCCAAACACATGCAAGCATGAGAGGCTTTTCTTTTTCTCCAAATGAGCAAGAACGGGTCTGTTTCAACAAACAGGAATTTTATTACTGTTCATCTCCTGCCTTGCTCTAATTTGGTAGACAAATGAGTTGAAATTTTGCTCACCTATAAAGAAAATTTCCAGATACTCTTAAGGCAATGCACTCATGCCAAAAATCACAGAAACCCGTGGGGAAGGGAGGGGAATTTCAGTGGGACTTCCCCTCCTGCCCTGTGGTCATTGTCTCACTTGAGCTTGTTAGAGCCCAAGTAACTTCTCTTTCAGCAAACCAAATCAGGGGCAGACCCTTCAGACCAAAATTCTCTAATTTTGGATAAATCTTTGGGAAAAGGAAAAGCTGAAAAAGAGAGGCTCAGACCTCAGCCAAGCTCTTGTGATGTTCCTGAAATGAAAAGGAATGTTTTTGATGCCGAAATATTGGCAGTTAGCTTGTGAATGCTGCTGGAACAGACACAGCCATCTCCCCTCCATGCGCTCTAGTCAGCCCCAGCACACAGGTTCATTAACCAAAAAAGGGTGGCAATTAAAAGAGGGCTGATTATTTACTTATTGAGCAGAGATGCTGTGGACCTGAGGAGGAAAGGGATGACTTCCTAAGCCTCAGTACAGTCTGGAGTCCCTCTTGCTGAGTCCTGGACATTTCCTGGGAGAGCTTCTAGCATCTCATGTGCTGGGTTGGGTGCCCATGAGTCCGTGTCCCCTGGAGCAGCTCGTTCTACCAGGAGGTGCAGGTTATCCAGAAAATAAGTCAGGAAAATGCTGCTCGTGCCTTTCACTTCTGGAGGAGGCAGAGTCCAGCTAAGGAGTACCCACAGCCCCTCCTGAACACGCTGCTGCTGCTGCTGACTTTCACATTTTTTTTACACTGAAGATACCAAATTAATGGAATTAGCCACAGAAGTTTAAATTTAAAGGAAAGCCCCAGGGTAAAGCATCCCAGGCCATGGGTGCAGGGCTTCCTGACTGCAGGATGCTTTGAACTGAGCCAGGGGTGGAATCCAGCTCTTTGAAATACCTTTCATTAATAGAGTGCACCTGCTCTGGCAGGAGGCTCTGGAGCAGAGCTGACCTGTCAGTGGTGCTGGTGGGGCTGTGCCTGGAGCCCACGTGTACCACACAGTCCAAGGGATGATCAGGAGCATCCCCAGCTCAGCTGCTCCCTATCACTGCACAGGGAGCACAAAGCAAATGGAGCAGTGTTGGGATGCTCCAGCTCAGCTGCCAGGTGGGTGAAGCACTGCCACTGACAAATTCAGTGCCCCTCATCTTTGTAGAGCTTCAGATTCTGGTCAGGGTCCTTCAGCACTGGATACTTCTTAAAGAGAGCAACCAGAGCTGGGAAAGGCATAGGCAGAGGCCTCCCATGTACTCAAAGACCTTTATCCCAGTGCTACCGAGAAAAAACCCTGTGAGCCCTAGGTAAGAATTTGCAGGCCCAGAAAATGACAGTATTGCCATATTTGCATTTGTGTCTCAAAACCATGCCCGTTATTTCACAAATAACAGATTTCCACGTCCAAATCTGACTGAAAGCAGGTGTAGTCCAGTGGTTTCTGTGCAACCACATCTGCTCATGCCAAACTATTTATTGCTACTTAAAATTTATTACATTTTTAGTCCTCCAACCCAAAACTGCTTTTGTTCAAAAATTCCTTTTAAATCCTTCTATGGCAACTGGATAAATCAAATCTGACAATTAAAATTGAAAATTGTTCAGAACCTCAGAGTTTCCACCTGGGGATCTCCAAAACTTTTGGAACTTAAACACTCCGAATCACTCCCATGCTTCTAGCAAAAAGGAAAAAAAAAGTAAAAGCATCCTTTTAAATTCTCTTTTTACAGATGAAAAACTGAAGTCCTGGGAGCCCCAAATAGCCTGCTAGGAAGCTGCTTGCCCCAAAGACTCCTTATCCGCTAAATCAGAGGCAGGGCTGGGAAGGGAAACCAGGAGTTTCAACAACTCTCAGTCCTCTTGTTCTCGCCACTTCATCAAACAACAGGCACAGCAATGTGATCATGCAGTTGTCAGTGTTTTCCCTCAAGGGGCTGGACAGAAGATGCTGAAAGCATTTGATCCACATGTGAGCACTGAACGGTATTGTTCGACACTGAAAATTCAGACATAAATAACTGGCTTGTTTGGAGCGAGTAAAAGGATGTCTGCATTTGCAGGAATCTCACAAGAGGGAGTAAAGAACCAGGGTATTCCTTTTCTTTTATTATTACCTTTTTTATTTCTTTTGTAGCAGTGTCTGGAAATAACCCATCAGCCAGAGGAGCTGCTCCCACTGCTGCTGTGGCAGATGGCAAGCAGGGCTTGAGAGCAGGGCTCTGCCTCGGCAGGGCTGTGTGGGGAATTCTGCAGCGGGAAGGAACAAGGCGGAATGTGCAGGCTGCCGTCTGCATTCAGATCAAGCACTGTCTGTTGCTAGCAGCACAAGTTGTTCTGAAAACAAGAGTCAATCATCTGTAGCCTTATTTCTGTACATTTCCTGCAGGGGTCTCATGAAATAAATGAGAATAAATGTAAGGGCGAGAGTTCCTATTAGGAGCAGCCTCATCAGCATCACCCAGCCAAGCATTTACGTCATCAGCATGCTAATTTAATCAGACCTGAGCAGTGATGCTATAAATGGATTACCATCCCAGCTAGTGTGGTTACCGAGGTAACTCAGCCCTTTGTGCCACAGATACAATCGGCTTAATGATAATAAAAACCTCAGCACAAATGAAACAGAAGGAAAAGCCTGACAAGGCTGACGCATACACGACCCTTTCTCTCCTCTCACCCCTCCCCTTCCCCAACCTCAGCCATTCACTGCAATAAAATTAAGTGCTGCTGTGATCTGTATGCACAACATTCCCATAGGGAACACGCAAGTAAATAGAACCCGCGGAAATAATTAATACAGGCCAACAACTGATGTCGTCAGCACTACTTAGTCATTCCTCCAACCCTGAATGGCAGAGGGACACACAGACAGAAACAGTGCATGGGCAGATTCCAAAGATCCTTCAAAGGGCTTCAGAGAAGTGGCTGCTCTCCCCTGTGCAGCATTAATTATATCAATGGAGTGCTTGGACCAAGAGCTGACTGCAATGGTGAACCCAGTCACTGCCAATCCCTGCCAGGGGGGAGCATTTCCCCACCATCCTCTGCTCTGCCAAAACTGGAGGTGACCAGAGACTGGGCATTCCAAAGGCTAGGGAGAAATTCAACTGTAATGTCACCAGTTCAGAAGCAGAGGTGACCTGGTCCTTTGCAGGAGGCTTGAAATGGGCCTCTGGGCTTTCCTGCATTCACCCAGCTCTGCAAAACCAGCAGCCTACTCACCTCCCAGCTTAGCCTGGGAAAGAACATTACTTGGAAAATGCTAGCCTCAATGGGCTAAAAGGCAGTGACCATGACTTAAAATGGACAGAAGGTCATACTCTTCAGCTCCTCTAGCTCTTTGCCTGATTGAACACCAAGTTCCCTGTGGATGCTGAATGCCACACATTTTCCTACTCAGATGCCAAAGACCAAATTTCCCATAGCATTCAAGATTAGATTTTCTTTTCCTCCTACCCAAAATCTCAGCAACTATGAGCAAAACCACCAGCATCTAAGTGCTCAGTTGCCACAGCAGCTCAGGCATTTCACCTGCCCTTACTGCAAGTCACCATGTCCTCACCTAAAATGCTTCACCTGAAAGCACCAATCACTACAACTGGATCAGCAGTGCACACCATAACCTCAGCCCCATCAGGCTCCTGGTGGGTACTGCTCCAGTCCAGGCAGCATCTTAAGGGATTAGCATGAGACCAACAACTTTTGATGGATCACCAGAAGTGTAATGAATTCTCCACTGCCAGCCACATGAACACATGCATCAGACTTGCTGGCTTTGCAAATGCCAAAATGCAGCTCACATAACCTTTGGAAAAAATCCAGATAGACTTCCCAACATACACAACTGGACATGTACGGAAATAGCTGTGCCCTTGCCTTCATTTCACAGATTAAAAGCATTCTGTGTGTGCCCATTCTTGAGGGCAGCTCATTTCACCTATGTGAGACCACTTCAGCAGCCCAACCCAGTACTCCTTCAGTGAGTGGAGGTACTCAAGTGTTTGGACTCTAGCATAAGTGAGATCAGCTTTTCAGAAGAGAAAGCCCTTTCTGAAGTGGCAGAACCCCAGCAAAGTTGAAGCTGCTTCTGTAAACTGCAGCATGTCCCTGCAATGAGCAATAATAGCAGATACGTCTACAGAAAAGACACATTCAGGCTCATCTCTTGGGAAATCTCACTAAATACTTTCTCACTCCTCCACCACGCAGAAGAGCACCAGTCCTCCTGGGAAATTTATTACATACTTCTAGAGAAATAGCTAAATAATTCCTTTAGGAGCCCTTGTAGATCAGATTACAGGAGTACACTTTTCCCTGGAAGGAAGAGAATCCTATGCAAATAACACCAAATTACCATGGAAAGTTACGTTCTTGGCTGGAAACACCTGGCTTACTGAAAGCAGGGAGCTGTGTGTCCTGATCTAATTGTGCCCTCACGGCAGCCAGGCAGGTGAGATGCAAATAACCCCAGGAAAGAGTCTGGGGGGATAAAAATGCTCAAAGCAGAAGGCAGGTGGCAGAGCACCAGAATGCACAGCTCTGGAAATGGCGTGCCTGTTGATGTGAGAAGGAAGCCATCACCTTTGCTTCGATTTAAAAGTCATCATGACAGCTTGAGAGATTGTAACATTTAAGTGACACAGTGACAGCTTGATCCAGTCAACAATCGCAATTCACAGACGTGCTCTAAACACAAACCCCGCTTCCCCGGGTGCAGAGCAGCCGCTCAGTTGGGAAAGGCATGTATCCAAAGGGAGATGTAACATTAAAAGTGTTCCTCCAGGATCCTCACTTGGCCAGTTATTCTGCATAGACTGCGCTGGTGAGACTTAGAATAGGGCTGTCTCCACCCCTGTGGCACAGAAAGGATATGAGCAGGCTGGTGGATGGAAAGAAAAGGAGAAGAACTGGCATCAATGTCAAATGTTCCATTAATTTCAATGGCAGCTACAGGTGTGCAGAACTTCAGAGAAAGCCTTACTGCCACAATCAAGTGAAAACTGAACCATGCAATCCCCCTTTACCCCTGCTCCTCCTGATAGCCAAGTGGGCCCTAAGGTGGTTGCAGCAATGCAGGGCAATGCAGAACAGCCCTAGCTCACTGCAGGTGTCCCAGCCACATTAAAAAGAGAATTAGGCGTTCACTAAAATTTACAGTACATTTCTAACCTCTTTATAGTTATGTGCTTGTTCTCTTGGCCAAGGAGTTACAACTAATGGCATTTTGGGTCCAATAATGGTGCCTTTTTTTTTTTTTTTTTTGGCCCGTCCAATGTCCTGCTTATACAATTTAGTGCCATGGAACAATGCCAGAGCAACAATCCCCAGGCACCAACATCTTTCTTGGCAGATGCAGAACAGCCAGTGCTGGCATTTCTTCCCCTGAGTTGTGGCCTTCTAGGTCCCCCACAGCACATCTGGGAGGGATTGCTCTGAGCCACTCTGGACATGACTTCTCAACACAGGAGGATTTCTGGGCATTTGCAAGTGGTTTCTAACCCATGGACCAGTTAAATAAATTACGAAAAAGGAAATACTGGAGAATACGTCCACAAAAAAAAAAAGAGTCACTAGGCCAAAAATTTATTTCATCCCTTACAGCTGTAATGGTTAAACTCTACTCTGCCCCTTCCTGCTGCCCAAAGGTCTTGTCATCCACAGGCAATATCAAAAGAATGATTTTGTTATTGTCATTAAGAACATGACTTTTCGGTGACCCACAGAAGTACAGCACCACAACACATGTTTACCAATGGTCAGTCCTCCACATAGTTGAATGCATTTTAAGAGCAAGTCTGCTCTCTGTAGCCAAGCTTATTTCACTGTTTTAGGTTGTCTTAAAACCAATTAAAATAAATAAAAAGCTGAAATACTTTCACAGCTTTTGACTTCCTAAAAGCACATTTTATACTTAAGAAACGTTAAGACAGTGACCATCCTGAAAAGAGAAACCAGTGGCTACAGAGCTCGCTGCCTTTGGAACATCTGCTTTCATTTGCAAGTTCCTCAGATAGCAGAGGAAGAGAGAAAATGAAACCTTCAGTAACAGCTCCTTTCCAAGCCTTTATGGACAGTGGATGGGCACTGAATTTTCTTAGAGAGAAAGCAGGGCATCTCTGCTGGGTGCCTCAAGGCAAGCAGGGCTGGGGCTGTGCACAAAGGCAGGCAGTGCCTGCAAGGCAGCTCAGGACCTGCTGGTCTCACACATCCGGGGGCGACCATGCACTGCCCTGCCTGAGCCCCCCCAAACTCCAGCTCCCTTGGGAACAGGATCTGCTCAAGGCAACCCCTGATGATGCAGAATGACCTCTCTTGAGTAAATCTTACAGGCTGAACAGGACCTCAGGAGAATGTTCAGTCCAGTCCTCTCCCTTAAGGCAGGACTGACCCTGCCTAAACTGCTCCTGAAAGACCTTTGCACAACCTCACCTAAAGTCCCTCCAGTAATCAATGACCTTCTGCTTTGCCATGTCATTTTCTTCTGGGGTTACCTATCCCTCCTATAGCAGTTTTACCCTAATGGCTAATCCAAATCTCTGGCTGTATTTTAAGTCCCAGACATTGTGCTTTCCAGCATAGATGTGTCGTTTCCTTTTTCTTTGCAGCTGGAAGCAGACAGACCCTGAACAATTAGGAGGCAAGAACACCCACAGGGAAGAGGTTATTTACATAAACAGGATCACAATGTGTGTGTGTGTTTATATATTTATTACTTATAAAAAAATACTGCAATCTCTTTTCTTTTCTAATTAAAAGACCCAGTTTGCCCTGCTGCACAATTGCTAAGCAGATTTAAAATGGGGACTTCAGTAGCTATTTTATGGCTAATCAAATGAGTAAATATAATGATCTGCTCCAATTCCCATTCTGATTACACAGTGTAGCTATTTCATTCCCTCAATAAGCTCCTTGCACCCAAAAAGAATAGTTTAACAAGCTTCAGAGCAGAATGTTAGGCTCAATTTCTCTAAAGGGTAATAGAGTGGGAGTGTCTGTATAATTAGCTTTGTTGGGCTCCCTCCCTCACTGTACAATACACTCTATACAGAGCTTTCACTGTCTCTCCAGGTCTTCATGTTAAAGCAGAAAAATAATGCAGAGCACATTAGAATCATACTGGTTGCACAGAGGAGTTCTGAAAGATAGAAAAAGAGCTGGAGAAGTGCTGGCTAATTCAGCCCAAAAGGGCTCAAGTTTTAATTTAGCTTTAGCAATAAAAGCACACATGTTCATGTACATAGCTTATTCATCTCTAATGTACTGAACTCTTAGATGTTTCTGGAAGTTAAGATCTGCCAGACTACTAACACACTGATCAAATCATGGTATAAATCACTAAGTACACTCAAGAATTCCTTCTCTGCATAGAACTTGAAATTAAATTAACAGCACACAATCTATAATGCAAAACATTACCTAACACATTTGGAAGAGTCTGATGCTGAATTCCCTTACAGACAATAGAAGTGTTTGACATACTGATTTTTCATGGCAAGAAATAATTTTTTTACATAAGCTGGCAAAACTGTAATATTTTTGTGCTTGCAGAAGAATTTTCAGCTGGAGATTTGAAAATCCTTTCTGAAGTCAGACAGCCAGGTGGGATATGTTATTATTACAACCTCTGTTTTACAGATGGAAAACTTAATGCTAGAAAAATTAAAAATCTTACTGAAAATAAAAGGACATGTCAGAGATCTGTGAAGAAAGGGAGAACAGCAAGATCCCATCTTGTTCCAAAGTGCTGTGGCCGCATCAGACCTCTCCCAAATCAGCCATCCTGTATCTCTCCTCTCACTTTGTATTTGCAAGCAAAGTGCACACGGATACTGTCTTTGGAAACTATCACACAAAAAGTTTGGCAAAGAGGTCAAAATCCAGTCAAATTGTTTAATCCTGTAATGATTGGAAAAAAAACCCCACCCAAACAAATAAAAGCACCAAAATAAATCAGAAAAAAAAGCAGGGTGCTATGTAAGTTATTCTGGAAGTCCCCGCCCCTATCACAGACTTCACCTCTAATAAGTAAAATCCACAGTTAAGCCACTGCTTCAGAATAAGTCCATAGCAAATAAAAAATAAAATAACGTAGGTCCAGTAGCCACTTCCACTTTTTTTGGCAGATGAGTTTATAAGTTTGCAGTTAGATAGCAATACCTGATCAGAAATAAATGGATACTGCACCTAAATTGTTCACATTCCTCTGAAATGACTAAGTACCCCAGGAGCCCTGAGCCTTGAAATGAGACAGCAAAGACTCCAAGTGGTACAAACAGGAGGAATGATTGTTCTGTCACTTCCAGTGGTAGAAAGAAGCAACAGGAAACCACTCTCGTGGGAGGCAAAGGGAAAATATCAAGAATAAGGTGGGTCTGCCCCACCTCCATTGAACTTCTTTGCTATGAGATGTTTTAAATTCCAGAGATTTACATGAGCTCATAAAGCAATTGCATGATCCGATGGAGGAAAAATCCCTGACTGAATATTAAGGAAGACATAATTTAAATCAAGCCAGTTCTCTGAACAGCAAATTCTTAGACAAAGGGAAATATTCTGGGGCACTGTAGATATGAATTTGTACCACTCTTGTCTTCTTTCTTTGGTATTTACAGGGAAGCACACTGAGCTGGACTGACCACTCATCTGACACAGGGTGGGCAAGGTCAGGTTTTAATTTCAGGCCTATATACCGTGACATAGGAGAGAAAGATACTGAAAAGCGAAAGTTTAAATTCCAGTTTCTCATGCAGGCACACTCTTTTTCTAGAACCCCGACTTGTGCTACTTCTATCTTTAAAAAGCACCAGCAGCTGACCAACATACAACGATATGAGTTGGGACCAAATGGAATTGAGCGAATACACTCCAGATTCAACTTCCCTCCCTTCCCTCAGTTGCAGACAACAAATCCTACAATAAGAGCATTTATCTGAGTCCAGGATACCAAAATGCTTTCATCACATGAGCCAAACCAGAGATGAGGTGGAGTCTTCTCAACAGCCAGCATTTGAGACACTGAAGAAAACTTGACAGGTAAATAAGATACTAAAAATACCTAAAGAGAACACCCTTCCAACAGTGAAATTGCAGTGTCTTCTGCATACAAGTTCAATTAATGGAGTCAAAAGCATGTGATAGAGCCAGTGCTGGATGCACTGGTACATCCCCACATAATGCATCTCCAAAGAAGGTGACAGTTCTGAGAACTAATCTTTACTGTCTCCCTGTTACCATTCTGCACTTGTGTGCAGGAAAAATTTCCAGCTGTTGGGCACAACATTCCACTTGCAAAGCCAGTTCAAGCATTTCTGCGGAACAAGAGGATCACCTTCATGTTTCCTTGGGTCATTGGCTTACAGCTCCTCAGAGACTGAGGAATGGGAATCAGAATGGGATTTGGAGCAGATCATAAGCAGATTGAGGGACCTGGTTTGGTTGCATGGGGAGTTCTTAAGCTCTTCAGGCAGAGAACAGGTTACTTATGGAGAACAGCACCTTGGTGCTGTTGACTCTGCCAACTCAGCCACTCAGAAAGGTGAAACATCTGCACAAACTTGCAAGGCTGTGCTCAACATGAGGCTTGGAGAGACACTTTATCCCAATACCCCCATGCTGCTGTCACAGAAGAGTGGAGAGAATAAAACCTCAGTGGTCCAGATGCAAATACCAAAGGTCACAAATAGCACATCACCTCTGCACCCTCACTGCACCAGGTACTGGACATTCACCCCAACACCGCACACTGAGCAGGTGGGCAAAGAAATGGGGGCTTTCCCCATCTAACAGAGGAGCAACCCAGAGGCAGAAGACGGCTCAGCCAAGGTTACACAACAGCAGGTAGAGGTCTGGCAGTCTCAGGGACACATCTACAACACAGGACTGAGAACAACTTGCCTCCTCCTCCTCCTCAGGTTCAGAGTGGGACTTGGTTAAAAGACAGTCCAGGTTAGTGACAGATGCTTCAGATTGAGAACTGCTTTCCTCCCCACTCTTTCAGAGTAGCCTTACTACCTTTAGTAAGCTAAGAGGAAACAATTATAAACCTGATGCCAATCAGTGCAACCTGACTCTTCCTATAGTCAAAGCCCCACATTCCTACCTGGAAAAGCTCTTACAAATGTATCTGAGAACCCTGCAGGGTGCAGCAAGGAACTTGAGTCCTTTAGGACTCAAGCTGCTACTTTACATCAAGAGACATTTTCAGCCTATAATTTTATCTCCTCCATCACTCCCCATTGCTTGAAATTAAAATAAACATGGACCAGGGCCTAGGATTTTATTTTATCTGTCACATATTGCTATCATTAAACACACTTGAAATGAGTGGGTTTAGTTCAAATAAAACTGTCTCTTCCCTCTCCCTTTCTCAGCTCAACAAACATAAAATAGGAAACTGCACTCCAGTACATTCAAGAAGCAACACACGTTACATCATGAGTAGATGATCCATCTGGCAGGCTGACATGGTAATAAGTTTGCTTAATTGTCAGGTCAGGCATATTACAGACCCAGTCTGTCAGTCCTTTTATTACAGCTCTGTCTGTACTGGGGAATTTCAACCTCCTCGCACTCCGTATGTGCAGACGTGGAATGTGTCCATATGGTACAAGGACATATGCATGGACACATATATAAAGTGTCACTCAGAACAAGGAGATTAAATTAAGAAAGGAAATGCTGAAGTCAAATAGCTCTTAGCAGCTGTATACATTTCGGTCTGGAATAATCACCCAAAGAAAGCAATGAGATATTTACATTTAATTTATTTGAAATTGGGCTGGCGAAAGCACTGATTATAGGGGATAATCCAGCACTGCCTCATAAGGAGAACAGCCAGAGATCCTCATATGTTCCCTCCATTTATATTTTTTAAGTGATCAGCCCATCATTTTGGTTTTGGCTCTATCCAGCTCCGATCATGCAGACAGTCTCCTGAGATTGTCCGTATGTCCTCCTGAGAAATCACTGAGTACATTCAGCAAGTGATTGAATTCATCAAATGGATGCTTTGCCTTTAAAAAGCCCACAAAACAAAACAAAAGCCACCTTTTTCCTCCTTTGTCTTTGTGCCTTACCTCATCTCCTTCTCTCCATTAATGAGCTCAATTCTGAACCAATTTTATTTACAGGAAGGCTTTAAGGTGTTCTGAAATACAATTTGTAGGAAAGATGCCAAATATAAATTGTATTTTCTAGACCTGCCTGCGTTTGTGATTTTACATGAGCACGCACACATATGTTCAATATCCAAACAGCAGGTGTTCCCTAAAGTTTTATTGCCATTAGTTAGAAATGACCACATTACTCAACAATGTCAAAGCCAAGTCTTGTCAAAGGCAAGTCTTGCCAGAAAGTCTGATGATTTCCAGTATTAAACAGTCTTGCTTTGGAGTGCTGGCTCTGGCTCTTCCAGATATCTCCAAAACCTAACAGTGATCTACATTTATCCAAAAGAACCACTTAACAATTTACCCTCTGTGAGGTATCTCCACAGCTTTTCTCAGGAAGCAGAGTGCTGCCTTAAGCACAGTAGCAGCTGTCACTGGAGCCTCATAAAACATCATGATCTTGGTGGTAACCCTTTTCCACAGCCAGATCCCTTGCCTTGTACTTTGGACATGAGCTGCTGATGCAGATTCCAGTCAAAATCTTTCCAGAAAAAGATTAAATATAATTCAAAACAATATCTGTACAATCTCCCTGCTGAACTCCACAGTGCTTAAAAAGATCCAGCTGAACAACTGTTTTTCTACCACTTTTTAGGACTGTAAAAGGGTCTTAACTGCACAGATATTCCATGTTATGCACAGTTGATCTTTCTGCAAACCAGCACAGTAATCAACCCCAACATCTTCTCTTCCCATCTCGATAATTATGGCTTGAAGCTGCATGTGCATCCTGGCTTTCTGCTGGATGGAAAGAGAAATGTGCTTCCAATCTTTCTTGAATTCTCCTGGATCACAAGTTAATGGTTTTGGAAGAAGGCATCAAAATTGCTTGAGACCCCAGGATGACTGGAGTGATTGCTGGGTCACAAGATGGCAATTCTTCATGGCTCTGAGCTGCCTGGGACAGGAATGGGTTCTCATCGATATCTTACAAATCACTCCAGAGTGGGTACTCAGCCTCTTGTCAACCCAGACAGAAACAACAGTGGCAACACAGCAAAGTCTCTGACCTGACTTATGCTGGCAATCAGGTGAGATGATTGCAGCAATCCTGCCTGTGAGGCACATAATGGCATGCCAACTGCACAACTTGCCCTTGCTCTTACTGTACTTAGGCATAGGAAACTACTTCCTTCCAAGTGAGGAATTCATTATAAGACTCAAAATATTTTGTTTGGGCAGGGAGGAATCAGTATCAGACTGCAAACATTTGCAGAAGTATTTATAACTGCTTCAAAATCTCGTTTTTCTGGCCAGGTCCTTTTTTTATTTAGTTTCTTTTTTAAATCTGTGGGGGAAGACAGTAATACCCATTGGACCAACACATTATTGATTTCCCATAAAAACAGCAGTTAGTTAGAGTGCTCACTTTCAGCAGTGAAGCAGCATGCTAGTTTTATCTTACTGTAATATTTTTTTTTCATTTCATCCTCTTTTACATACTCATAGAAGTTTCCTATTCACTACTGAAACACCATATGGTGATAATATATGCTAACACAGGCACAGTGACACAGTCCACAGGCCTGCTATTGAGCAAAAGTTGACAACATAAGGCTGAGAGAATTGTAAGTGCTTCCAAGCCACAATAAGTACGTCACCTAATTGCATTTTACTGCGATGCAAAGAAGTCTGAGTCAAGGAAGGAACTTCCTTACAATGAAACTGTAACAGCCTGGAGTAATTTACAGTTACTTGAAGAGCTATAGCAAGGATCTATCAATTCATGGCTTTTAGATACAGGCTAGATGTGGGCTGGGGTTTTTTTAGCCTAGGCAGCTTTAATACACAGAAAGAGACAATGTACTTAAGCATCACAGTCATCTCTCAAAAAGTTCCAGACAGGAAGGCAAAAGGCAATCAGTAAGAGAAAACATAGATACTGCTTCTCAAACCATTCACAGATGCCTCTGCCTCTTACTTTAATGAACTAGGTTTTGAACTAGAACATCTTGGAACAATCCTGAGATATATTCAGGCTACAAATGGATCAGGTTTATTCACACATTGGTAGCAGAGTCTGATGTAGAAACTACAGGGCCAGGTCTCACTTTTCTGTGGAGCTCTAGGTCCTTACAGGTGGCCCTACCTGAAAGGAGGCTGTGAACAGACCTGATCTGCCTTTGGAATGGCCAGCAAGGGCTCCAGGGAGAAGTCCTCCCTCCCTGGCAGAGCAGATCCTCAGAAAAACAGACCACAGAGAACAGGATGGACCAGTGAGTGACAACACTATCCCAGAGTCACTGATGTCTGTTCAAGGCCCTGTTTTATAACGAGCTGCGAGGTCTCTCTGTGCCTCAGCTCTCCATCTGCAGAACAAAAGAACCAAACTTCTCCCACATCAGGGCACAAAAAGGATAAACATGTGGAAAGTTGCAAGCACTCGTGCAAACAGGCAGCAGTAAGTAACAAGGACAAACTCACAAAAGCCATAGTTTAAATTCCAGGGCTTCCCAGTGGGCTTATGACTTCACCTTTCAAATTGTATTTAGAAACTATCACTGCAGAAGGCAGCTGCCCTCCTCTTCTAAAGAGAACAATTCCACAGGAACTCCTATCAACAGGATCTATACCTGCCCTGCAATGGTCTCTGGATAGATTCAAAGCAATTTGAAGGCACACCAAGGCAATGCCCTCCTTGCTGTGAGTGTGATGCACCAATCACAAAGTCATCACTCCCACTTTGGTGGAAATGGCCTGGGAATACACCCAGCAGAGTCCACAGTGGTCCCAAGTGATGTATTGCCATGCAGGTGTTTCTACAAGTTGCTGTGCTGTTCCCTTGGCTCTGAAATATTTCCTTTCCCTAGCAGGGAGGGAAACGCAGCTGGTTCCTCCTGTGCACGGAAGAGAAAAACACAACACAAAAGGAACAGAAACCATAGACAGCAGAGCAAAGGAAGCCTGATTTCCTATGGACTTGTGTCTTGCGTCTTGAGCGGACTCTGACCCTTCCTGTTCTCATCTGTTACTGGCCCCCACTTCCCTTCTCCCCCTAGTATTAGCCTTGGCATTTGTCTGTGTGTGTCAGCCAAACAACCCATGTTCCAGGTCAGAGATCCTGGTTACAGCACAGTCTGGAAGAGCAAAAGTTCAAGTTGCCTGCAAGACACGAGCAGGCTTGGAGCTCGCTGTGCACGTGTGCAGAAGGGCCACCCCATGGGCCAAGCAAGGACAGCCAGCACCTCCCTGCAGCTCCCCAAGACAGGGATCTGGGTCCCTCCTGCCCAGCCACAGAGTTCTCCACAGAAATAACCCACCCACAGCCCCACTTGTGGTCACAGAAATCAAACCGTATGTGGGGGGGGAGCAGCCAACTGCTGGACACCAATGGGTGCTGGGTAGGAAGAATTAATCCACTGTGCTTTAATTTAAAAATGCTCCAGTTATTTCCTTGGCAGGCACTGGGCAGAAGAGTGGCTGCCACACATGGGGAAAACAAGACCTTGTGCCAAAGGACTAAGTTCAACTTCCATCCATATGCAGGTGGGAAAAACAGATTCCCACTTCTGGAGTGCTGGGAGATCAGAGAGTGATGATACAGATCCAGGAAACCACAAATTTCAGGGCCCAAGGCTTTGAATCCTTGTAGGTTTGCTGCCAAGGCATCACATCAAGAAAACCTGACTGGAAATCACAAATCTGTAGCTGAGTGTCAAGCAACACTTTCCCACAGAAGAAACATAAGACTTTTTTATTTTCCCTGCTTGGTTCACACACTCCAAGACAGAGATGGATGCATTCCCCCACACCCGAGACCTCTTTAAATCTTCCTGGCATGGGGTGTTCCAGCATATGCTCTGTCCATCCATTCCCATGGGGTATGAGACTAAGACAAATCCATGACAGGGTGCCCGTGGTGTGGTCTCAGCTCCTCTGGTGACTCGGGCACAAACCAAGTCACCGGATCTCCCTGCCCTGCCCATGAGGCAGCCAGTGTACTTCTCCCTTTCACAGGGCTGCTGTCATGGTGGTGAATCTGATGCCGCTGAAGCACTCAGATGCATCGACCCATGCAAGAACACGAGCAGAGGCTGCGTCCCAACAAAACACAGGCTCCTGCCCCAGAGGCAGCTGCTCTTTGCTGGCTGGACACACGGACAGCTCGTGAAGTGCACCGCGGCCCTTTGAGGAGAGTGCCAAACCACAGCGAGTGCCAAGAGGCAAGGATGGGGAAATGATGACAGGCTTCCTGAGATGATGGCTTACATCAGCTCAGTCCCATTGTGGGGAAAAAGATAGACAACAAAACATAACAATAGGTAGAAGGCCTTGAAAAGCTTTAGAGAATAAGAGCCCTGCTCTCAACCACTCACAGCAAAACAATCACAAATGCAGAATGAGAAAAAGACCAAATTATGAAGTACTGTTTGCTTTTTATCACTGTTCCCAAAGTAAATGTTTATCTTTATCCATATACAAATTTGAGATGCCTGCACAGATTTTAAAGTCCAATATATCCAACACGAGTTGTCATCTAAAGTTTTAGCCAAACACATCGGCAGAAAAGCAAAATGGATGCAGAAAAAGAGAAAAGAAAACCTTAGTGATATTTCTATGAACTTGATTATATATCAGAAAAAGAAACAGCAGGAGTAGTGCTGATTTATTTTCACTCTGATGATAGTACACGAGGAAGAAATAATACCCTGCAAAGGTCACTCTTATCCTGTTCATCTGTGACAGGCTGATAATCTGGGATCTCAGAAAACTTTCTTTAAAAATCTTCATGGACATGCTCTTATCAAAAGGATTAAGGTTTAATACATACCAGCAGATGCAACCGATTCAGGCATCTGCTAATCAGAGCAGCGTCAGTTTGCTGCACGCACCGGCTGGAGCTGATGACTGTGGGAAGGTTTCCCTTCTTATAAAGAAAGATCAAATCCAAACATACATTAAATTATCTCTTGGCAGTGCCTCCCAACTCACACATTCATGGCTGAACATCCCCGTCCTGTGCACACTCCTGCCTGCAGACATGTCAGGCATGGCAAACAGACGTGCTGCTCACAGCCAGTGCGCCCACAGAGGTCCTCCCAGAAAGCTCCAATCCTGGGACCACCTCAGACACCAGCCACGTGGGGTGGGAATGTCACACTGCCTTTGGAGAGTGGAGGAAGGGTTTTTGGATGTTGAGGCTTTGCATTTTGAGTGCTGGGAGGAACTTACTGAAATTGCTCCAGATAGGACGCTTCCTTTCCTACTTTCAGTAATCCACCCAGATTTTCCAGACAAAGCCAGCGTGATGCAGACAGAAGCAGGAGCACAGCTCTCAGAGGTGACCCCATCTTCAGAACAGCCCATGCAATTCCTGATGTCCATGGCTATGGCAAAAGTGTCACAGCCCACTGAGAAAAGCCATAGCCAGCACCCTGCAGTGAGTCTGCACAAGCCCTCTGATGCTGCTACAAGGGCTGGAGCTCACCAGCTTAATGCCAGCCTGGGCACACAGCTGTGAGCCACTGTCATCCCTCTGTGTCAATATGAGCCATCCAAGTCAGCAAAACAGCAGCACTCACAGCCTTCAGGAGAAGCACTGTGTAGCACAAAACGTCTGGAGTAGCTGGATGGTCTTACTAAAAGGTCATCAACCCTTTAGGATGGACAGCAGATGCTTCTCAGTTTCAGTAGATGAGCTTATTTCCAATGAGCCCCTTTGCCCTACAACAAAGAGGTTCAAAAGCCTACAAAACCTAAATGCACAGACCTCAAGAGAACAAATACAAGGAGCCCCTTACAACTGGGAAAGCACTGCTTGGTTACCGTGCTGTGCTGCTGGACACTGAAGACTCTTTGGAAAAGCTATGCAGATGCTCAGCAGTTAGACGTGCTCAGACCAGCAGAATGAGGCCAGGAAACTTTATTTACCTGAAATATCACATGTGAAGATGGGAGAAGCTAAGCCATCCATTTCAGCCCAAACTGAACATCTGAAAAAGCCATATCCCCCTGAGTCCCGTAACTGAGGAACCATAAAACTCTCTGTCACATAAATGCTACAGGAGGGAGGAATTCATTCTGAATACGCCAAATTAATCTCAAGCCTCTTGTACCCCTAAATTTTCTTTCTTAAAAAAAATAAATACATTCCTGACAACAACTGGGGTTCTGTAAAATACCCTGTGGACTGCACTTCCAAAATCCTAAGCAGACAGGCTTAGGCAAGTACCAGGAACAATGACACCGACTCTGAGCCTGGACTAGCAAATTCGCATAGACTGTTTTGAGTTCACATTGAGAGGTTTGCTTTTCACAGAGCCTCACAGCCCAAACCATGAGCAATCATAAGGATCCTTCTGGAAGCTGGGGAAATGTGCTTCCCCTTGCTGGGCTGGAAGCTTTAATCATGGTTGGAGATACAGCTCTGCATAAACCAAGATAAAACACCTGAACTCTCAGCCATGCATTCCTGATGCAGCTGTAAGTGGAACACTACAATTAGAAATTCACAGGGAAAAGACCTCCTAGGAGTCTTCAGCACTCAAAATTTTGCCTTGTTTTGTGGTTTGCCATGATACAGCTGAAACTGTACAATCCTGTCCCACCACTCTGCAAGAAAATACGCCCATTGCCTTTTCACTGCTTTTATTATCCCCAAATGGCTTTCAAAAGACGTGACAGAGTAACAACCAGCACTGTCAAACGTTTAAATCCCTTTTAAATTCCAGTCATTACAAGGCATTATTTCCCAGTATGCTTGAAACTTAATGAAAATGTATCACTGATTTTTTAATTTAGTTTTCTTTACATTTTTATTGTTCTGTAGCTCACATTGAGAGTGAGCCTCTTTTCCTTCAAAATACTGTTCACTTTGGCTGAAAGTGTTGGACAGTGACTGATGTCTAGTACTGGGGGCAATGACACAGAGGCAGGGACAGAGGCATGAATCCTCAGATACCTTGCCTAACTCTGCCTTCATGTCCTCACCTGTTTGCACAACCACATCACCTAAGGGCCTTCAGCCCAGACCAAGGTTCCACGTTGCTACATGCCATACACATGGAGAGTAAGAGGCAAATCACACTGAAGAGGTTGCCAAGCTACAAGGACAGAAGAGATTTTGAGAGGAAGGAGAGGGGAAACACTACGTTCAAGGTCATTTAGCACAGCAGTGGCTGCTGGGAATGAAATGGGTCTACAGAGTGCCAGCCCCCCCTCTGGATCAAGCTGCCTCTGAGAGCTGAACACAAGTAGGTTTCATCATGACCATGGCGCATGGTCAAACAAGATTTTTTAGCTATTTAAATACTTCACAAATATCGGCTACAGAGCATTTGCTTTTAAAAAAACCTCAAATACCATCAGACCAGGTACATCTTATTACCTGCTACACTTTCCACAAAGTGCTATTTTGCCAAATAGACATTCTGCTGGAAATTCGGGATAAAACTCAAGAGTTTCAGAAGGTAGGTGTCCAATTCCAGACAAAGCAATCATCATTCAATACATAATTCACAGCAGGGACAAAAAATCCTGAGCTTACGTGTGCTGCTATTTCCAGTATTTCATTTTCACAGTCTCTGCTGGAAGCCCTTTCTCCAGAGTCACAAAGTTTTCTTGTTTTTAAAAAATGCAAACATTTGTTTTATGGGCTGAAATTTGGCATGTTTGGTTTGGTGTTTTTTTTGGTTAAGGTCTTGCTGCACTGATGTCTTATGCAAGGATTTAGGCAGAACAGGTAAAAACTGAGGGAAATACCCTTTACAAGAGGAGTCAGACAACCACAGCATTCATTAGGCCTCTGCTTAGGGGGTTCACACAATTTATGACTTGCCCCAGCTCCCATCCATGGAAATTATGCACCTAATATCTTGTCTTTTACTAATGCCTCCTTTTACTAATGAAAGACACAGTGGGTTCTCTGCATCTGAACTTTCCAATGAGAAGGTGTGATATGTACACAGAAGCACATTGCAGCTACACAAGAGGAGCTCTGTACTTTACCCATCACACTAGTACTCCCAAACTGCACCAAACAGGAGGAAAATATTAATTAGGTTTTTTTCATAATGCGTCTGCAGTTCTTCCAACAACCCGAGGCAGGCTAAATTCATATGCCATTGCAGTCATGGCAATCTTGAGATCATGTTGGTCATCTTGTCCATTTCAATTTACTGTACCAGAGGGCTGGAACTGGTCATGCTGGTGAAGGTCACACAGATCCTTTCAAAAACTTCAGTTCTAGTTGAATTCTTTAAATACAGTTGCTCCTACACCACCTCACACGACAGAAAACATCCTCAGATGCTACTGTGTTGAGGCTAAAGATGATGATTTAGTCTTGTAATTTTCTGTGCTTTTAGGTATGTGCAATTTTGAAAGGAAAAACCATGCATTTTAATCACTTCTGACTGCTTCTGTGATTCAGTCAGAAAGACTTTTGCTTGCAAGACATGGACTCAGCCCAGGTCACCTTCACTTTCCCACTCAGCTGCATTGAATTAGGCAGGACCACGAGGTACCAGAAGGGCACTGCTGATCACAGGTGTCCAAACTCTCTCCCTGCCTTCTAGTAATAGTGGTCAGTTTCAGCTCATGGCAGTGTCCTTGTCACCTGCCCAGCACACAAAAAATGTTAGCAGAGTGACACCCAGGTAAGCAATGCAGGGATGGTGCAGAGACTCATACTCACCCATGTCCCCAACAGCAAGGGCTAATTGTTGTTGTCTGGGGTTAGTATTGGCCTACCCTTTCTGAGAAACATCACATCCCTCTGTGTCAGAGGCATGCAGTGTGTGCCTTTGCAATCTTGAACTCATACCAAGGATCAAAAGAGCTTCCCTTTGTGTGAATTTATGCCAACCAGCAGCGTATGTTAAATAAACTGCTTGTCATTACCCTACTATCACTCCTACTCCAGTGAGAGAGGACTATGATACGATTTATCTTCTGTTGCTTTAAAACTGTCTTGAAGATAATATAAAAAAGAAGTGTAACAATAAAATTTCTCTTATTCCAGAATAGGAGTATCCCCAAGGGCAAACTATTCCTATAAAATTATTATAATGCTTTAACCACGTAAGCACAACTGAAAACGTCTTCTCTGAAAACAAGTCATAGCTCTTTTTTCCTATCTGCAGCCATTATCCTGATAAATTTGGGAAGGTCAGCTAAGGTGTAATCCAATAAATGTGCCGATGTTCTGAGTAAGTACCTTACAATTTGCAGCCTAATCTATTATCCTACTATAAGACCATCAAATGACTCACCATTTTTAATACTTAATACAGATCAAACAAAGGAAAATATCAAAGCTTTATGTTCTAGTTCCACCTTTCAAGGACTTGTTTGAGTACTCTTTAATTACAGCAGATGATACATCCAACTCTGGCATTTTCTTTGTCTAACAGCTCTAGTTAGAAGTTGCTGTAGCAGTACTTTTCACAGGACATCATTATGTTAACCAAGAGATGCTGGAAAGTCAGACTGACTGAACAAATCAAGTTTGGATATGATCCCAGAGATGGAGTTCAGCTCCTTCTGCCCACCAGATCCCACAGTGTGCAGTGCCCCAGGGAGCCTCACCATCCAGGTGCTCCTGGGTGCAGGGGACAAGTCTGCAGAGCCCCCACCTGAGTTGTGGCAGAAAGCCATGGGAACAAGCACGTGCATGAATGGGAATGAGCACATCATCTTGGAGGGTGATGAACTTCAGAAGTCAAATGAAATCCCAAACTTGGGCTATGACTTCAAATCCTCCCAAAACTCAAAGACACCTGCAAAAGTTTGCATTTGAATGCTGAGATTTTTAAATTTTTTCTTTTAATGGTAAACACGTAAAATAAAAGTGAAAAAAACAACCTATTCACAGAACACCAGATTCCAAAGGAAGAAGCATCAGGAAACACTCGGCAACACTGTCAGCAAACTGCAGACGAAGTGGGTACAGAAGTTACATGTTCCCACAAAGGTGTTGGAGCTGACTGTGGGTGTTGCCAAGGAAAATGGGGAGCACAAATCACTTTCACCCAACTCTCGCCATATTTTGAGTCTATAAAGCATTTCTCAGTAACAGTGTGCACTGGTGTGTGCTTGGCCCAAGCAAACAAACTGAACACGGCTTATTCACCACAGTGCCTGAGCAGAACTCCTCTCATTTATCGCAACAACAAACACCACTGGGAAAAGGCCTGAATTGTGCCTGGTTTACATTGTTGCTCTTTTTGACTGACTAATCCAAATTAGACTATTTTAAGGACAAGTCTGTAAATTTATGCAATAATTGTGCACATGCTACTAAAAATGAAAGATGAGTTTATAGGGAGGTCACTGCAGAAAGGACAGACATCCAGAGCCTCTGTGTGCTGGGCGACATTTTCAAAAGTGCACAAGTCTGATTTCACTCTGCTTTTGCTCCATTTGCAGACTTGAACAAGAGCAAATCTAAACAGACTCTAATCACTACTTTAGTTCTGCTCCAAAAGTATTGCTTCTCAGTTATTTACAAGAAATGCAGCAATAAAAACAACCAAAAAAAAAGACACAAACCAAGGAAAAGGGTTGTATGGATAGTGGGTGTGCACCCATTGCTCACCTTTCCCTTTACACTTTTGACTTTCGGGGCTTTACTAAGAGAAATCAGTATACCTACAGCTGCATACAGCCTACAGCCCCACACACATGAAAGAAATTAGACCAGTCATGAGACTAGGAAGGAAAGAAAAGGCACAAACATATCCAGGACGATTTTATGAGATCTCAAGAATTGCCCTTTTTAAAGTGCCACCGGGGTGTCACCACTTCCTCTGATAAATAGATGACATCTCACCAGAACTTAAATAGCTCCACTCAAGCACTACCTAGATGAGTGACAAAAATTAGCCAAGTCGCTGTCACCCCTGCAGTCCTCGTCTAGACACAGCAGAGAAGTGTGAATTCCAGTCTGCCTTGCTGGGCTACAGCCACCCTGACAGCTGAGCTCTGATCCAAGCCACTTCGTGAGATGAGGATATCTGGATCCTTCTGGCAGCACGACAGACAAAAGTTAACAGAACAGAAAAACAACAGGAAAATAAAAGCACAGAAGTACTTGTGAACCGAGCAGGTTTTAATTCACAAGTCATTGTTGGTTGAAAGTTAAGGCGAATGAAATGCCGTTTTTTTTAAGTATTTTTCTAACAATCTCTGTGGCAATCTGACAGTCGGGATCAGAGGCCCTTTGCTCAGAGGTGTGGCAGCTTTTGAGCCGGTGCCCCCTTGGAGCAGCTGCACCCTCCTCCCCATTGACAGCCACATCTGGATGCTATCAGGAGGAACTGGCAGGCCTGCTCACAACAAATACCAAGCACTTAGCAAATTGACTCCAGAAGTCGATGATGGCCCCTTTCCCACCCTGTGTTTACGCAATGTGCCACTAACCTGTTGAGTCCGAGGCTTGTATGGAGAGCTGCTCTCTAGGTCAGCCAGGATGCTGGTCAGAGAGTCGATTTCTGCATCTAAACTGGACCGCCTCTCCTCAAGTGTCTTGCCACCAGGATTCACCTTAAAGAAGAAAGAAAAGTTCCAGTTGTTCAAACCACTTGGCCTGGCAAATAGTTTCTTACTGTTCTTATGGAGCTGCACCCATGCCCAGCAATAACTCTCAGGCTGCAGGGACAAACATGCTGAAATCCTATAGCTCCCTCCAGAACTAACAGCAAACCTCCATCTCACAGGAATTTATGCTGCTGTGGGGCTTTTTTTCACCTATTTGTCACAAGCGTCCCATTGTGTTAAACTGAGTTGGAGGATTAGCAATTCAGCAATCTGCAGCCAAACTGAAGAGGCAGGACAATCCCCACACCATAAGATGGAGATGTGTTTTAGAAGGATACCTGTCTGGAAAGACAGAACTGGGGACAGGCTTAGAGCACCTGGATCCTGAGAGCATCTCTTCTGCCATGTTCTCATCCCAGGCAAAGCACAAACAGAACAGAGCTACAAGTCACAGTAGCCAGTGACTGGCCACCTGCACCTATTCTTATTTTAAATCAATCCTTGGTAAGGGTATCTGTCTGATTCAACACCTCTTCACAAATTCCATATGAAAAATGAGCTCCTTCAAGGAGGAGTGAAAAAGTTCAATCTATTTCTAGCAGACTGAAGGTGAAGGGTGTGATTTGCAACAAGTAGTCACAAAATAGCATAAGTAAGGCTTGTCAAAAGGCTTTTATGCAGGAAAGCCCATGCCCAGAACAAACGCCAACATGCAGCCAGGACCCTTTCTAATTCAATATTTGTTTCTTTCTTTCTCCTTTCAAAACAGCCTGGTCCTACTTGTACCCAGGCTGGCAGGGACACTCACTTGGGAGGGAAGAGACATGCATTTTCACCACCACCACCACCCACCTCAGAATCCAAAACCCAGAACTCAGCATGGCAGCAGAGAATGTGATGGCAATGTCAAGGGCAGCACTGCAATCCCTGCTAGAAGGGGCATTTTTAAAGAGGACTCATTCACATGCTTTTTTTTTTCCCTTTCTAAATCAACCTAACCCAAAAACTATGGGAAGGATCTTTATGCTGTACAGCCCAACCCAACATCAGGACTTCTCAACAGGGCACAAAGGTTTTCAGTGCTTTGGGAAATAGGCAGCTCCACTAGGAATGGGAAATATAAGAAAACCAGCTGAGGATTCCTGCCATGGGCGAAGTAGGTGCCAGGGGCTAGCCCCACTGAGCCAGCCCACCACCAGGGGTGGACCAGAAACCAAAGTTCTTGAGTCAGGTGAAATATTACACTGAAAGTCTTTTCTCAAGCTGAGTCATTTTTCTTCTGTTCTTTCATGTTTTACCTGCAAATTCCATGGACAGGACAGAGTCTTTCTATATATGTGCAGGCAGAGCTCAGTGCAGAAGAGCTCATTCAGAGCTTGTCAATGTCAATAATAAAAATACTAGAGAACTACCTAGCAATTCATCTAATTTCAACTGCAAAACCTGTTCAGACCATATTAGCACCTTCCCACAGACAATCCAGCTCTGTATGCCTTCAACCTCACCAAGTTACTTCAATTTTCCAAGCCAAAAATTTGCCTTTTCCTTTGGCTCACTGGCTGTCCAGATAGTTTTTATTTAAATTTCATTTTAAGAGCAGTCAATCATTACTTGTTTTAAAGAATTCCCCAGTCATCAATCTGACACATAAATGGCAAGCTGGTCAAAGAAAGACAGGCCATGCAAAGTAGGCAGCCTCTGATCTGCCAAACTTACACGTACAAACTTACCTCTGATCACACAAACTTAACCGTGGCATTAGTTAGTTCCTAATTATTATTAAATCTGATTGGATTACAATAAATTTGGCTTGACTAACGAGAAAATGGAAGCTCCAAGTGTGGTTTATGCAAGAACACACCATTTAAAAGGCTGAGAGGTCAGAAGATACTTACAAACTCAACTCTTCTTGCCTATTTTTACTATAGAGCCTAAGTCTTTCCATCTAAACTATTGTTCAAAAAAAGAAATATTTTTCACAGGCATTAGCCCAGACCATTACTCCAGGCTAACTGCAGGCACCTGGTTTTTTAAATCTGCAAAAGTACAACTTCTTTTCCACTTCACGGCTCTTGTTTGGTTTTTCTCCACCTTCCAGTTGTTGGCCTGTAACTGCCACAGGCTTTTCAGACAGAAAATCTGTGATTGTTCCACTCCAGAGAATTTTGAAGCTAAGCAGCCAAAAGTCAGCCTGGAAAGGAGAGGGGAGATACAAAGGGTATCCAAGGCCCCAACATGTGGGGGTGATAAATCAAGTCAATGGCAGACCCAGGAATAACACTGGAGTCCACACAGGACCTGCTTGGTACCCTGACCCTGGAGAGAAGGGATGGTGTCAGATGAGAAGATTAGTCAATTTCATTTCTGCTTCTTAGCATTTCTGGGCCATATTATTCCCAGGTTCTCATTCCCCAGAACAATTATGCAATAGCTGACTGGCAAATGCTACAGAAAAGTTATAAGGTTGTAAAAGTTAAATGTCCTTAGGAAACCTAGAAAAAAAAAAATAAAATAGCATAGGAGCATCTCTATTGATTCTGGGCTCTGATTTATTTATTCAATTAAAACATAATCAACATAGATGAAGAGCCCAACTCTACAAATGCAGGAGCATAATGCACTACAACAGTGCCAACAAATGACACTACCCATGTGCCAGGGCCTACCTGCCAGGGGCAGGAACGGACTTCAAAGACATTTAAGAAATGGCAATCCTCACAAAGACAGGCTTCAGCTTGCTTTTTCTTCCCCATTCCCACAAATCTTGAATCTTCTCCCTCCCCATATTCACCATACTCAATACCACTCCATGTTCAACAGAAGGACTTGCTGCGTGGGCAAACTGCAGCATTTGCAACACCAGCTTCAGCCAGAGAGGGTTAAGTTACTCCTCTTCCCATGCTCTTTGTCACGACGTTGCTATAAAAGTTTTATGATATTGTTCTGGAACAAAACCCGAGTGCCAGGTCCCAAGGCACAACAGGTTCGCACAGAGGCGGCTGCGCTCCGAGGAGCCCGGGCTGCTTCAGCTCAGAGCCCCGCAGATACAAACACCGGAACCAGAGGGAACTGCTACTGCTATTTCTGTCTGGATTTATGGCATTGTTGCAGACATGTCGCTTGTGCACCCCCCTCCCCCTCCTCTTCCAGCCAGCAGAATATGGAAAAATGGGTTTAAAAAGAAAAAGGATGCTATCTTTGGCTCAGCCAACGTGAGTTCGACAAAAAGCAAACGTAAGCCAACCCAGTCCAAAAAATTACTCATGCCAGAGACTATCCACTCACGTGAACCTCTGCAACGCCTACACTCCTATCCCCTGGCTCAGTGTCTGCTGTGAGTCAAAAGAGAGAAAAACAGCAGAGAGCTTCTCTGCTTGGCTTGTTTGTCTGCCCCTGAATTCCTGGTGCACAGCTTAGAGCAGCTCTGATGGTAATCCACTCCTGAGCCCCATCAACCCACTCTGCTCTGATGAAAATTTGCTTTACTTTTGCTAATCCTACAACCCAACAGCAGTCAGTGCCACAGGTCCCCACACAGCACTCCAAGGAACATTCATTATAGAACATGCAGTGCAGAGGCCAACACAGGGTCTCAAATTTTGCCTCACTGTGCTAAAAGGGTTGTAAGACTATTCACCGAGCTAAAAGACATGAAAAGCATAATGATTTCCCTAGATGTCACCTCTTCGTACAACCCTAGATCACCTACTCTTATCATATTTTGCAGCTTTCAGCAGAGAAATGAGAACTCTCCTTTAACCAAGCCAACTCTTTGCAGTGGGCTCAAAAAGAAGAATCTGGCTCCCAGATGTCCTTCCTAGCTCCTTCTCCAAATTCTTTTCCCTACCCAGGCCCAGCCGTCTCTCTTTTATTCTGTTTTCTCCTCTGTCCATGCCCTGTTTGCTGCCCTGCAGGGCTGTAGCTCAGGCCAGGCATTAGCCCCTGGGATCAGAGATGCAACGTGGGCTGCCAGGTTGGCCTCTGAGCCAAACTGCTGATGCCAGGTGGTGTTGCTGTGTCAGGGAAACATGCAGGGTGGCTTTGCAGCAGAGACCTGCTGACATGGGCAGCAGGCTACAGGTAACTCCAGAGCCCCAGTGTGTATTTTTTACCAACACAAGGCAATGTCCAAACTCCTGAATACTCCAAGAGCATCAGGACTTTGCTCACTGCATTGCAATTTTCCAGTATCAATATCCACCATCTCTCCATCCACCTCAAAAGTCTTGTCTAACAGAGGTTGAGCTCAGCACATTTGCATGTTTCCTGAGTGCTGGCCAGCTCGTCCTCTGAACTGTGTCCCAGGAACGTGAGCTGTTGTTAGTGGGAAATGTAGAGCTGGTTTATCTGTTCAGACACATCCAAGACAGCAGAGCTGCAGCCAAACACACAATCTTTCTTGTAGCATCAGCTTGCTCCACACACCATGCTATCACGGGTCACTGATAACCTCCTAACTCACAAGTGAAAGACTCTAGATGAACACCATGGATATTAGGACAGGTCACAGCTAATGACTCAAAACAAAGCTAGGGGCCCACAGTGCCTTCTGCTCCTGGTACATTGGTTATACTGGGAGCCTGAGGTGCTTGGGAGCTCTCTTTGAACTGTAACACATCAACACGTTTTGCACTTACATATCCAAGAACAGGGAAAAGCAGAAAAGCCTTCTGTGGCAAAGGAAGGACAAAGGTAACAAGAGGAACAAGTGGAATTTAGGCAAATCAGGAGTTGTGAGCAAGTAGACAGTACATAAGGACTTCTGCCCTGAAAGACTTTACTGTATTTTCCTCTAGTAAAAGCCAGTGAGCCACAGATGAGGTGGTAGAGGTGATAAATTCAGTGCCCCTGCCTGCTTCCACCAGGCTGTACCCATGGCAGCCACACACCAGGCTCTGCAGGCTGTTGTAATCCTGGGATAGGCACTGACATGGTGGGAAGAGCAAATAAAACAGGAGTGAGCCTCTCCTTAGGCTCCATGGCCTTGGGCACAGGGCTTAGACAGAGATGCAGACAGAGCAAGAAGGATGTGGTTCTTATTTCCTATTTCAGCTGGGGACAGGTGAGGGACAGAAAAGTGTTTGATTTCAGAGGTATCCACTATACTGACAAGAATATACTGTGAGAAATGTTAACTAGAAAAAAGAAATGAAGTGATTCAGTCTTAATATACTTCAGGCTGGGGGTTGTGTTTAGTTTTTCCTTTTTCTTATCTTTCTTTGCACTTTCTCTAACAACATCACTGCCAGAGGCAAGGTCCTTTTCAGACACACACCCCTGCTACCTCGTCTCTTATTCATTCTTCTTTCCAAGGTCACAAAAGCCATTTAAGCCCCAAAAGACATTGCCGTGGCAAAAAAGATGCATACTGAAGGGCATCTATCAGGAATATGAAGCACCCTTAAGAGTTGCTGTGTCTATTCTCCCCTATGCCTACAGAAAAGTGTAAACATTTTCTTTCAAATTCCCTAATGTAAATTTAAACAGTCCCAAGAGGCTTCCCCACCACGCACGCACATGGAGACAAGAACTGACTGCAGCATTCAGGGCAAAGGGGGTCTGAGATGCTTGATTGATGCCTAATCTCTGTTCCAGGCACCAAGGAGGGCTGGAAAAGAAGTTGTGCCCTTTAAAAACAGAAAGATTGAGTCTTTTGAAACAAATCTGAAATGATGGAAGATTTCAGCAGATGTGACCGCAGTGATTTCACCAGATGTGATTGTATCAAGGATCTAATAGAAAAGAACTTCCCTGCTGTTCCATCAGGCTTAAGCCAGGCCTGAAATATCCTTTTCAGTCTTTTGATGACATCAAGGATAAAAGCCAAAGGGAAGCTAGGTTTTGATTTATTTTTTCCCCTTGCACTTTCTTTTTCAGGCATAGAATAGTTTTACCTGGTTTGTGTTGCTGGATATTAGCAGGACCAAAGGAAAACACTTCAAAAGTTTAAAGAGGGCTGTTCAAAGGCACCATTTGGTGTCTCTTAGATGCCATTGTCATTTAACTGAGCAACTTTTTTTCTTTAACTCCGGCCACTTTTGAAGATTTCTCTGTAAGGAGGCAAGTTGGGCCAACCTGGAACAGGGCTTAAATGGGGTGGGGGTGATCATCTGCTCAACACCAGCCTACATGGTCCCAAAAGGGGCCAGTGGATGTGCCAAATGCCCTAGCAAAGTTCATACCAGCAGGTGTGCCACAGCAAACTGCAGGAGGCACAATGGGGTAAAGCCACACCTACAGCAATTAGTTTGAGGTAGCCACAGTCCCACATTCAATTTCTCCACTCATGGAAAACACAAACAGCACTGGGTATCCAGACTGAACTCATTTCCGAAGCAACAAGGTGTGGTAAAGAACTGCACGGGCTTTCAGCTGGGGCAAACAAACAAGCAGATGAAGGAAAGTTATTTCTTAAGCATTGCTAGGAGACACACAACTGATTTAAAAACTCACTGTGGTGTAGGAAGCTTATGAAAAGGACGAAAAATAAAAACATTTTTAAAAAGAAAAAAAAAAAAAACAGAGAAAGTAGATAACAGAAGAAAGCATGAAACTAGAAGGCATCAGTCTCAAAACAAAGAAAAGGGGTAGGTGTTTTGTCACACAACACACTGCTAAGCTGCAGAGCTACTTCTGCTGCAAGACACTGTGGTTGCTATGAGTTTACATGGATTTCAAAAGCAGCAGGAGAAACACATGGAAGAAAATTCCAAGATATATAATAAATATAAAATGTCCTGAGCTTCCCTTTTACATTTTTCTCTGGTTACTAGTGATTGATTTGACTCTAGAGACATTCATATGAAGTCTCCACTTGTGTTTTCTATCCACCTGCTGACACCTGCCAGGAGTCACCTCTGCTGGTGGGTACATTCCAGTCTCTGCAGGTAAATAACTGACCACAGTCCTAGGGTTTGGACCAACACCCGGAAGCCCATTTCTTCCTTTCTTTTAGGAGAGACAACAGAAATCACAGCCAACTGCACTCAGCCTCCTGGGATGCAGAGATGAAAGAAAGCAAAGACTTTGTTGCAGTTATGAATCTGTATGATAATAAAGATTTATATTTCCCTAGAGATCAGTGTGACAGGCACTGCTCATACACAATACCTAGGAAACATCCTTGTCCCAAGCAGCTTTTGTCAACTGGATACCAATCCTGGGAAGGGAATGCAGGTAACAGGGTGGGAGTGAGATGCTGAAACTCAGAGATACAACCAAGCTCCTTCGGGCCACCAGACGAAGGCAATAATTCATTAAGCCAAGCCAGCTTCTTGAAGGACATTTTATTCTCTGTATTTGCCATCCAGAACCTGACAAAACATGCCAGAAGACAACAAACCCCTGTCCAAGCCATCCAAGCTCCAGCTGCAACTTCGTTGCAGGATGGCCCCGATTTCACGTGACCAGAAAGCTGGGTCTGAGTCACCACTGTGGCCAACAACTGGATTGTGGCCAGTGGGGCCCATGGTCATCTTCCATCCCTGTTTAATAAGCTATTGCTCTCTGCTGATCCTAAGCAGGGCCCCAGTCCCAACACCAGTACCCTGGGGAAAGGCAGGATGCCACCAGTGTGGGTGAGCAGTAGAGTAATCCAGGACTAAGTTCGCTTCCCAGCAGCTCCTGCCCCTAACACAGGAGGGAAGATTTTGCCACAAACACCCTTGTTTAGTCCAGAATTCTCAAGAGGATTTGGCCATGGATATTAGATGAATGAGCAGAAATAAAAAAAGGGTGGAAGTGCATCATAGAAGTTTAGCCAACAGGATCCATGGCTTGGAGCCTGCTCTGCTGAAGCCCTGGATCAAACACCAGCAGTGGATGACTGGTTGATTTGATGGGACATGGATAATAGACCACGGGAAGATCTGCAATACTCCCTGTCCCTCTGCCACCCCTGAGGACAACAGAATGCAACTCTGCAACAGGAACAAAGAAGATGCAGCAAACAGTACTCAACAAATCCTCCTGGCAGCCCAGGAGTGTGGTTGTAGGTGCCCTGAAACTGCAGATGCCAACACAGAGGTCCTGTGCTGTCCGGTCCCTTCAGCCCCCTCTGCTCTGCCTCAGGACACTGTTACCCAGCTCCCTGCTGCACCACGGGCTGACACCTCCACCTCAGGCATATAAACCTGCACCCAGCTTTTGTGGGTTTCTCACTGTTGTTTTGCTCACAGAAGGAAATCCTGGAAATGTTAAGGTTGGCTAAATGGGGCTTTTAAAAGTTCAGTGTTTCTCTGGGCCTCTACACAGAAAACCAGCAAAACAACAAAGACCTTTCAGCTGACCAGAGGATCTTCATGCTGTGGGCCAGAGAGTACGTGGGGAAAGGCACCACAATCCTCAGCTCATGAAAGCAACAGGATGGATTTGATAAGCAACAGTGAGGGGATGAAGAGAGAGGAGTCCCATGAGCTGACATCTGCCAGAGCAGCAGACCCGACAGTCCTGAGAGTTTACTTAACATGTCTGATCAAAAGCTTTGGGAGTCTTGTCTGTGTTAAGTGCTACCAGATGCAAAATCAGCAGCAAGATGAGAAGTGTATTAATAAACTAAGGAGGCACATAAAGTTATTTGAAAACTGAAGGTGGGGAGAGAAGGGGGAGAATAAAACCAGTTTATTTTTCCATTAAGTCAATTTAATATTCTCCGGGTGGAGTTACAATTACTTGTCCTTGGGAATTAAACTGAATTTGTGAAACATTCCTGTTCATCAGCAGAATATATAATAAGAACAGGGATACATAACTTTTTTCTTTACACTTGGTCAGGACAGCACTACTTGTCTGGCCACAGGGCAAGAACAGCTGGCCATGAAATCTTTTTGACCCAGCATGACTTTCACTGACTTTAACTAACTTTACAGCAGCAGGGAATATATCCCTTTTATTTTAATTAATGCAATTACATTAGGACTCATTATTGACAATTATGGTGACTGTTAAAAGTTTCCCCTTTCTTTGCCCACTCCCCCACCAACTTAAAATCTGCTCCAGTATCGTCACAAATTAATGTTTAATTAGCCATCAAGCAGAGCTGATGTTCCCCACAGAGTATTGCCACTTACAGAAAAACCAAGAAATAGGAGAACATAGTGGATATTTCATCATCTGCCTCCAAGGGGAACCATAACCAAAGAGCAGCCAATTACCCCAATACAGCTGCAAAGTTTAATCAATGTAGAAACCAAATAGCTCATTAAGTGTCCACAGCAATAATGGAAGGCCTTCCCACTGACTCATACCACATGAATGTTACATTTTTAAAAGATCCATTGGTGATGTCAAAGAACAGAGACTCCCTTCATCTTCACATCCTGGCAGAGTCATGATCTTCATCTTTCTTTTTCTGGCATAAGAAAAGAGGTAAGAAGAGGGTGCCTTGGACAGCACGGGATGTGTCTGACAAGCCACAAATTACACACACCTTCGCACAAGGCAATGTGTCACACCCAGCCCCATGACTGCATTTATATCCCAGAGGGGAAAACCACACCAAACACCATCTCCTGCCAGGCCCAAGGAAAGCACAGAGCTGAAGGAGATTTTACTTCTTTCAACACTTGTGGTGAGTCTGGCACTGACATATTGTGTCCAGTATGGGAGGCAGTAGTTGACGAACTTGAGACGCCCCAAAAAAGCAGAAAACAGCTGAAAAGGAGACACATAGAAAACTGACTTGGTTTCACTTACAAAGGAGACTGAGTAGCTCTATAGCAATACCTAAACAGTTTCACAGAATGAAAATGCCAGATACCCCGAGACTGTCCAATCTAGCGAAACAGAAAAACACACAGCAGTCGGGAAGCCAAAGCTAGAAAAATTCCATTTAGAAATAACAGAGATACTTATTTATGTGTAATACTGCAGGCAATTAAATGTTAAAACAAACTTCCAAGATTTCTCCATCTCTTGATGTCTGTGGATCAAGGCTGGATGCCTTTGGTCTCCCTGGGTGACCAGGCAAAGCTTTATGAACCACCATAGGCAGAAGGGCACAGCTGACAATTTAATGGCTCTGCCTGGCCCCCACCTCAACAGAGGTGAGAAAGAAACAGCTCTGCCAGTCCATAAAGATCTATTGACATCACTTTGTGTTTGCACCACTTTAACTGGAAATTAAATTTACATGAGCAAACTCTATCCCACACACAAGTCTGCGTATTGTGACAGTTAAATAAAGAGCTTTTTAAAAAGCACACGTCTCAGGCAATTTAAATCAAAAAAGATAGGTTTTGTTAAAGCTACCAATTTCAGAAAATTAAGGTTGACTAAAACTGTTTTTAAAAACCCCTTTTGGAATTTAATCACATATTGGAAACCCATATGCAGCTGTTTGTGTCACCTGCAAAAAGACTGTATAAAACATAAGCATATGCTTAATTTTACACGTGTGCTTAAGTTCTATCAACTTTAATGAAGTTTAAGCACACAGCCAAGCTTCTCTGAGTTTGAGAAAGCCTTCCTGAGCAGGGGCTGCAAAGTTATTAGGAAATCATCAATGAGAAAAAAAGTAAAATTAAAATTCACTGGTTAATTTTCACAGCCGGAGTAAGCATTAGGTCCAGTAATTAAATATGTAACATATATTTGAGTTTGCAGGAAGGGGTGAGTGCCAAAATGTTTTTAAGGATTCCCAGTGAATCTGGCAAAATGTCAGCAAAACTGATGTATAAAACTACACGAAAGTCAGTGTCTTGGGTTTGGCTTCCAAGGGAATGAATCATGTTAAAAATCTACTGTATGTCTCACAGGTGAGAAGAGGAAAATCTGGACTCTGCCTAACTCTACACATTTTTGGGGTAGTCGGTGGCTACAGTTCATAGGGCAGGCAGGCCTCAGCTCGGCAAACCCCACAGTCTTCACTGAAGAAGGTTCTTGCCTTCAAGAAATTTGCAATCTCATTTTCCAAACCATTAGGCCCACTCCTACATTCCCTGCAAGGCTGCCAGATGTGTGTCTGGTATTGGATTTGGCTGGCTGACCATGGGGTTTTATTTCTTTTTTAACAACAACTGCCTTGTTTGGACACCTTCTGTTCTACACACCTCCTAAGTGGGAACCTCAGCTGAAGAAAAGGGACCCCAATCACACAGAAAGCTGAACAATGGATAATTTGTGCTGCCCTAAAATGGAATCTACAGTGTGCAGATCCCTCCTGGGTGAGTTCCAGAGTTTAATTTGATACTGTCCACATGCAGATATAAAAGCATGTAAAGTGCTGTCTTTCAATTAGAACTCACGCATCAGAAAAGGTGGTGTCCCCAGCACACATTAGACCTCAGCAAAACAGCTTTTAACTATATCTCTGCTTGGGGCCAACATTCCAAGAAGCCAAACTTCTGCACTGAAAGTATGTACCTTACCTGGGTGTCTTTAAGAAGCTCACCTGGCCTCAGAACTGACCACGTGCTGCTCCCTGAAGGCAGCCCTACCACCACCTGTGGGACACCTGGGCAGACCTTGGCAGTGGCATCCCTTAGGAACACAGAGAGAGGGGACTGCAGGGCTGAACTGGAGGAATTTGCAGAGCCAGAGACAAGGGGAAGAAGGGGAAAGTGACTCAGGAGCTGAAGAGGAAGGCCAGACCTTTAACGTGACAAGACGTGAGACTGTTCCCATGGCAAAAGAGAAACGTGGAGATGGAGAGGGAAGGAGCTGCACCTCAGGACTGTTGAATGAAAAGAGTTTGTAAAGCACCTTTGTCAGTCACTGGCTTCAGCAACACTTGGGAGTTGCTACAGCTTTTCCAAACATTTATATTTTACTTCTCTCACCATTAAAACCAATACTAAAACCAGCACATGATATTTTCCAGATGCTCTTCCTTACCTGTTGTGTGTTAAAGCTAATCAACATCCTGCATTTTAATCAGCAAATCAAACTGAAAAATACAATTGTGGAGAATGGTCCTTCAAAGATGGAGTTTTACGGTAGCAGACACTTAAAATCATGTCTGGAACAAATTCCTTCAGCTCTCACTGCAACATTTCTCATTGGTATTTCTACCACCTTTCAGTTTTCTCAGTCACTGTCACACACTCCTCACAGAGGCAACATTTTCTAACAACAAAACCACCCTTCGTGGCAGCTGAAGCTGTTTTTCACCAGCGATGGAAACTGAAAAACAGAGACAGGAACCTGCATTTCAGCCACTTCCATTCTTGGAAATTAGACGCTCTCACAACTTCTCCATATCCACATCTCATTGCTGCCAGATAAAATTTTCATCAAAAATAGGATGAAGTTTGCCCTACTCTTTGAAAAACTCCAGAGGTCTAAAACTGAATTTAGGCCACAACTGGGTTCTCCAATCAGTAGAGCTCTATTTCCTTTTATCTTGTTTGGCCAAAGCTCTTTTCTACACTGCACAGCATCATAGTATTTAAAGCATCAAACTCTAGGTTGGAATCTGACTTTGCTCTGTCATGTTCCAGACTACCACCATGCCCAAGATGCATGGAAAGACTTTGACTTCCTAAACCACAGCTTCCAACCCCTGCCAACTTCACAGAAAAGACATAATAATTTGTCTGCTGCAGTTTTTAGCATTCCTTCTTGTTACTGACAGTCTGTTTGTTTTAGTCTTGCTGCCGCATTATAGCTCCCTAACGCAACACAGGCGACCCAGGATCTGAGACAAGAGCAACCCATTTTGCAAGACATTTTTCCTAGGACCTGCTAATCCAACAGCAGACTTGAATAGCACTCAGAAATGAGAAGAATGGAAACTACTTCTGCATTGGTCATGTTATCTCACTCTGTCCCATCACACAGCTCATCTGCTTTGATAGGAGAATTCACACATCTTCATTATCTTTTTATTCTCCCTCTGCTTAAATAATTCTACCTTAGATACAATGCTTGCATTTTGTCTGTCACCAGCCAAGCTCTGACAGAATAAAATCACCTGCTTTTCCTGCATGCTCTCCATGCCTCCACCATTACTTTCCACATTCATGTCTCTATTATCCACGGGTATAATCCAGGTTACAGATTAACCTCTCTGCAGGTGCCAGCTGGCTGACTGCAGCATTTGCAGTGTGACAGTGTCCCACAGAGATGTGTCCACAGGACCAAGGAGATGTTCACCAGGGTTTGTAGCCTCGAGCATAGCACTGGGGGAGCACAGCCCTCTGTTTGGACCCAAGCTGGCACATGTGCTGTGCCTCAACCTGGGATGGATTTACCTTGATCAGCTCTGACCATCATAAGCAGCAATGTTTCTGACCTTTCTGTTTCCTCTCACAAGTTTTTAGTAGGTCCTATACCTGTATTTACACATGATCTGTACCAGGCTTTTGCTTTCCTCTGTTCCTTCACCTCACCACCTACTGTATGGCAGATTATCAAAAGCTGCCCTGTTTCATCTCTGAAAGCATCTCCCAGCCTCAGCCGCTGAGCTCTCCTCCCAAAGAAGGCACAAATGTGCAGGTCCTGGCACATCCTATGTGCCGGGTGACTGTATTAAACAATAACATAATAAATTCATTAAATAACACAGTAATAAGCATGATAAAAATAATGAGCACAGTTAACTGTTTGAGTCCTTGCTTACTTTGTAGTCCTTGCTGAGAGGTTCAGCTATTAAAGGCTGTGTTGCATTATAACATTGCCAAGATATTAATAGCCAGGCAGGGAGATGAATGGCAGGCTTACACTGCACAATTAAAACTTTTCCAGTTTACCCTTTCAGTAAAATTTGTGGTTTATAATAAGCATCTTTGTTCTGAAGAGAGTAAGGATTGGAAAGTTACATGGATGAGAACAGAGGTTCATTAAAGATTTAAAATAGAATGTGGTTTGGCACTGTAAAATAAACATGTGCATAAGATGGGATGCATCAAGAGCTGCCTGAAAAAAGTGCTCAGTGTTCCTTTTCTCTTGTGATCCTGGATCTACTCATCATGCTAGCCACAAAAAGGGATGAAAAAGCAGCAGGGATAAAATGTGCATGCTCGTGCCCAATAATGTGAAGGTCTGCTCTGTATCCCCACTCATGATTCATTTCTCATTCGTATACCTATAGGTTGTAAATATATATATACACACATATAAGAAATGCGTGCATTTTATCTCTCATACATCCCAATATTCATCAACAGATACAGATGTTTTATGACTGATTTTTCTCACCTAGAGCCTAGAAATCTCTATTATAAAGCAAACACATATTGACCTGTAGAGATCCAGTGAGCATTTAAACATTCAGAGAATATATATGTTGTATAAGTCTAGTGGAGCACAGCACATTCCTGGTTCTCAAACACATGAGGAAGGCAGGAAGGAAACAGATGAAAAGCATTCCTGCAAAGCCAATGTTGGAGTAAGAGGGTTAACATTACCAGGTAATTTATTTATACTGTTGGACACAGCTTCAATTTAGATAAAAGGCAGATGCTTATCACATGGATTTTAATAAATCAGGTTAGAAGCCACAGAAATCTGCAAAAGCTGGATTTCGAATGGCAAGCAATGCACACAGACTATGTCTGTATTTACAGAGTTTCTGGGAGTCACTGCTCCCTCCTGGAGTCAGGCAGCCCCCCAGCAGCGAGAGCTGCCCAGTGGTACCAACATTCCTTGCCAGTGAGCACCTACAAGCAGGCCAATAATCCAATGATTAATAAAATCTAGCACTAGAGGGAGGCTGAACACATGTTCTGCTCTCTTTGGCCTTTTCAGCTTCTCCACACATTAAAAGGCAGATGATTTAAAGCAAGCCCAGCACCAGCAGGAAGAGCCCAGGCTCTGAACAGGAGATGAGCTATTTAAGGCAGCAACCCCCACTGGCAAAATTTGTGCCCTCTCCTCCCCAGCCATTTGCCAAGATCTGCACCCAAAATTAAGAAATAAATTTTAATAAATAAATAAATAAATAAATAAGAAGAAAACAATTCCTCTGTCCCAGCTGTTCCTTCGACCAGCGAGTCAGAGCCCACAGAGGCACCACCGCCACCACCACTCGCAGGGAGCAGAATCAGACACCTGGCAGAAGCAGAACACCTGGCAGCTTCTTCCCTAGCAAGGATGAGGCTCTCTCTTCTCACATCTATCAACACATTCCCACCTTCTCCCAGGCAGAGCAGCGCGGAGAAGCGAGGCAGGACTCCTCACCGAGGAAGGCGCGCACGCCTCCACAGCGCCCTTCAGCTTTGCTCCTTCCAAAATTCCTTGGCAATAGGAATTCGAGCCCTTTGGCTGATTTTCTATGACCAGTGAGTTCAGTAGGTCTGAATGTGGGAATAGTTCCCTGCCCATGTAGCTGCAGCCCTGCAGCCCCTCTAAGCATAGATGGTTATAACAAGAACTGGTATATTAAAATTATTTATATTGTACTTCATGCAGTTGTTCTAAGTCTGATTGTTCCTTTACTTTAACCCCAGCCTAAAGCCACTTCTTCACATCTGCTTTGATATATCCCAAATTGTTCCTACGTTCAGGCACTGATGGTGTTTAGTCATTAATTCACAGTTATTACAGTAATGAGGCTCCGGGATGTTGCAGGCAGAATTGCTCTGGGACACAGGAGATCTCGGTCTTATTTTTAGCCTGCTACTGGTCAGCCTGGTGACCTAGGCAAAGCACTTTCCCTGCTCCAGCTTCCTTATCAGGAAGAGAGTGATATTTCTTTTGTAAAGTGTTTTGTGGCCTGTCAATAAAAAACACACTGATAACAGCTGGGGGTTGCTGGGAAAGAAGTGCCATTCCAGCTCAACACAATCCTCTCCTTCCCATGCTGTGGTAGCAACTCAGATCCCAAAAGAAAAACAGACCCATCTGCAGATGCAGCACATGCAGGTAATTAGTAGAGATCTGTAAAAGGATGTTTTCCCAAGGTGGCCCTTGGCAAGTTGGCAGCTGAGGGTCACATCTGCTTTGAGCCACCCAGATCCTTCCCCAACATGAAATGCTGGGCTCTGACCCTCCCCTTTAAAGAGAACTGGTCATTTCAAAGTCAGTAGCACCCATGACTCCCAAGACAGCCTTCACAAGGATGCGGTATGGAACAGAGACTGGCTTTTCACACAGCTGTGCTGTTCTCATCCCTGAGCAGTCCTGCCTGGCAAGGAAGGAAGAACTGGCCAGAGCCATGAGTGAGGGTCCCTCTCTGTGAGCAAATGGGGTACTTGAGAGGCAGCTGATGAGAGTTTTTCACTTTTGCCTTCCCTGGCCTGGGTAGAATGCCTGTTTGGAAACTAGAAGGTAAGAACATAATAAAAATCTGCCTCCCTCCCTCCCTCCCTCCCAGATCTATCTATTTCCCTTTGACAAACAGTGATTTCATTTTTCTTCCTGTCCAGAATTTTTTTTTCTTTCTCCTTTAAACTGAGCCCAGGCCAACGTGGCAAAAGGCTCTTTGCTCATGTCCTTATTTGTCAAACACGCCATCGCCGCGCCCTCACCACCATTCTGGGAACAAGTCCTCGCCTTCCCCGGCTGCAGCCAAAGGGGAACTTCCCAACACAACTCTACCCCAGCCCAAACACACTCTCTTAAAAACAATTATTTCCTTTTCTTTCTTTTTTCTTTTTTCCTCTAAAAAAAAAAAAAGGCATTCCAGTTAATAAGAAAAGAGTTTAAATTTCGTTCCCCTTTCCTCCCCACAGTCCTGCTGTGAATCCAAATATGACAGATCTAGATGGGAAAATGCCAGATCTATCACAAAGGTATTTCATGACCCAGCCCTCCTCTAATTTCCATCAGAGCATAAGTCAGATACTAAAGTACCTTTCTGGATCTGATCCTAAGTGGCCAGTTCCACTGTCCAAATAGAGATCCAGAGATAAACAAGTCTATGAAAACTGGGTATTATTATTTTAATTGCTGCTCTTAAGCTACAACTTAAACTGTAAGAAGCTGTGCAGCTTTCAGCCCTCTGGTAGCAGTAATGCACAGAATGATAATAAACTAAACATTTATCCTGCTGTCCTCATCAACTTAACACCTAGTATAAAAAGCTTTACCTGGAGCCCCACAGCACACATACTTCATAAGCTATCATCAGCATTGTGCCATCCAGAGAACTTTCTGATGTACAATGGCTGCTTTGATGGAACAGACGAATTTCAAACTCTGGAGTAGATCTGGAGGGCTCTCAGCAGGTCCACAGGGGCCAAACCATGCCAGACAGCAGCCTCAGGTCTGGCCAACACACAGGAACTGGGTCTGCTGCTCCAGTGCTAACATTTAGCAGTGTGAGGGAAACTCATGCCTCAGGGAAACTGAGGCATGGAAATTAAATGGTCTGGCACTGGAGACCAAAATCAGCCTCCTGGAGCCCAATACAACACATGTTCATGAGATCCCTGATTTCAGACAACCATGTCCTCACAGCAGAAGGACCACAGTCACCATTTGTTCTGTTACTTTAGCACAAGAATGTCTGTCCAGAGTTGTGAAAATTACTGTGTTTGATGCACAAAGAAAGGTATTGAGCAGCTTTCTCCAGGACCACCTGCCCATTTCCTCCTCTCTTGGGCTTTACATCTTGCTTCAGCATGACTTTTGCTGCTCCTAAAAGATAAGGAGGTGATCTTGCAACACAAAACTTGGCTGGCTCCTGACTTTAGCCCTGACTTTTGCCTGCTCCTGATCTCCTACAGAAAATGGAAGGGAAAAGGGAGGGGAATAGGTGACCAGAGAGCACAGATTAAAGGCAGGGAGCTGTGATTGCTGCATAAGAGTACATCTGAGGTGGTGACAGGCAAGACTGCTTAGGCAGGCTGACCTTCCTCTGAGCAGGATACCATGCAAAGGAGTCCTCCTCTAACCAAATTCTTGCTAAAACCCAACACTGAACAGAGCTCCAGCCCCAGTCTGCCAAAGCCAGAGAGAAAGGGTGTGACAAATAGCAATTCCATGAGGTCAGAGAGAAGAGCTGACCTGCTGAGTGGTCCCACCAAGGGGCACATCCCCGTGACAGCCTCGAGTGGCTCAGGGACACTTTTGGAGCCATGGCAGGAGCAAGCTCCTTTCAATAAACACACAAGGTCCTGTCCTTGGGGTGACCTGGGAAGGGGGAAGCCTGACCCTGAGGAATCCTGTGAGGCACCGCGACCCCTTCCTGGTACCCAGTCTCCTGTGCAGGCAGTGCCCTGCCCTTGCCAGGAGCTCCACGGCTTCCCAGGGCACTCTGGAAGCTCCCCTGCTCCCACGGGGACCACTCTTCTCAGAGAGATAAAAGACAGAACAACACTTGCTGGGGAATTACTTCATTCCCCCAAGGCTGGGAAAAGCCATGCTCTGCACTTGGCAATGTCCCTGACGCTGCAGCCTTTCCTGGCAAAGGAGAACGCAGTCCCTGTTAACCCCTTCCTGCTCAAAAGCTGCTTCCAGCACTGAGCCCCTTGCAGGAAAGGCTGAAGCTTTGCCAAAGCATCTGAACATCTTGCCACAGGCAAGGGATCCCAAGTAAGCCCATGAGGGAGGGGAATGTTTTGTTTTTACCAAGGCACAAAGTAGGCAAATTGACTCTAGAGTTGGTGAGAGGGTCAGGAACTAAGTCAGGTGCTTTGAATCCTGTTTAATGACTGCCTGCTGGCCTATTCTCATGTTCAAACCCACCAAGGAATACACAACTGCCACAATCTTTCAGGGCCATCAAAGGCAGCCCCAAGTCTGTGGATATGTGGTTACACAACTCTCAGCAGCTCAAACCTAGACGATGCTCTCTTTGTTCTCACTACTTCTCACAGAAGGCTCTTTCAGACCTTTGGAGCTCCAGTGCTTAGAAAATTTCTAAACACCAGCATGGAGGTACTTCTGGCAAGCTCAGCCTCTCCTGTTCCTGCACCAACACCCACACAGAGCTGAAATTTGGGCTTATTTCCCAAGTGTATTTCAAATTGGCAACCAGACCCATCCTCAGCCTTCCTTTTGCTCAGCTAACAAGACAAACTCTTCTGGTCTCCACTGGGAAGATCAGCTCTTCACTCCTTGATCACCTTGACTGCCTTGTCCCTGAAGTCTGAATGCATCTGTCCAGAATGTGCCTGTGCAAACACAAACCTGGCACTCCAGGCAAACCTGCAATACCTGCACAAAAGTGTTCATATCATTCAAAGGTGTTCAGCATCTGTCAACATCTACTTTGGACAGGCCATCAGCACCTGATGCATCTTAGAAGTTGCATTTTCATCCAGATGGCCAACATAGAAGATCCAAGCCAGCAAAAAGAGGGTGAAAAGGGTCTCAGTTACATCATTGGAGCCTGGGCCAGGGCTTATTTACTTCACTTAATTTTAGGCATCTAAACAAAGCACTTTTAGGATCAGATTACTGCCCTGAAGTCTCTCCACAGTCCATGGAAGGAGATGGCCATTCCAGAAAACAATTCATTCTGGGAAGGTTTCACTCCCATCCACCATCTCAAGGACATAAGGCAATTAGACTTCTAATTCAAGCCGGATGGGAAAAATCCTTTAATAGCCCAGAGAGTTTTCAATGGAAATATTCCCTGCTTGGGAAACACAGCTTGCTACAGCTGACTTGGTTATTCCTGACCCATGTTTTTTAACCAGAACTTCTCCGCCTCATTTTACCGTCATTCATTCATTTCCCCACTTGCTGAGTCGGTTCTGCATGAATGACAAAATTCTTGTCTTCTTACCTGCACATTGTAAGTAACATCATCCAGAGGGGGTGGGGGAGGAAAGGCACCTTGTGATGATGTGATGTTCCCAAGGTCATCCACAGGAGGGGGTGGAGGAGGAAGAAAGTCCCCTAGGAGAGAGAATGGGAGAATTTAGACTCACCAGCATTTCCCCACATCGTGACTTTAGGATGATCAGGATGAGCCACACAATACTTTCAACTCTGCCCACTGGTTTTGTGGCACAGGACATAACACATTATTTGACCATTAAATGCTCAGCTTCACCCCTTACTGCTTCAGGAGGTGGCTACACAGCTCACTAACACTGGCAGACAGCTTAGGGGTGCTTAGACACCACAGCAAAAGATGATGTGCCACAAAGCCTGAAGGCACCAACAAGCAGCTCCACAGATCCAAGTCCCATCTCAAACCTGCCACAGGCAACCACAAAACTTGGACTAATGAACACCCCATGTCTAACCTTGCAATGGATCCTGTCCAATTCACTTGTGTGCTAAACTATGCCAGCTCTTCTTGATCCCTATAAAGACAGCATCAGGTGCTGTCCAAAAGCAGGGATTCCCTGCTGCAGAAGACACGTGGAGGGCTGGAGCTGGAGGCCAGAATCTAGAGCAGCCCATCTCCTGCATCCCTGGCTGCTGGCAGGCAGCCACACTCTTTGCATCTCCCTCTTCCTGTAGGGACTTGATAGCTTCATGTAAAGAACTGCTGGGAAGATCACAGGCTCTTCTCAGTGACAACAGCCACGTGATGGGCCAGCTGCAAGCACATAAGAATTTTTACAAGGGGGCTGATGTACAAAATTTCTAGAATTCAATTTGCTCGTGTTAGACTTCTAAAAGTGCTGATGGGGAGACAAAGCAGTGCATACTGGCTGTGAAGGCATCCAGCTTGGCATTGAGATGGGAGGTGAGAGCAGAGAGAAGCTCCCCTTGAGAATTTCATGGGATGTGGGACCATAAAGGAGAAAGAAAACAAGGACAGAGCAGCACAGGCTGCAGGCAGCAGGACACCAGGCACTGAAAGCACCTCCTAAAGGTGCAAAAAGAGCATTTTCCATTACACTGGATTTGTCTCCAGGGAAGGCAGCTGCCAGCAATTTGGACTACTTTGGTATGTTTTTATTTATTCTTATGAAGATTGATGCTGCAAGTAGAGCTGTTTGCTGTTGGCTCTCGTGTGTGCAGCATCTGGGATGGAAGGTTTCAGATTAATAAAAGTGTGATATTTCACATATATAGGAACTGTTGCTTTTGGAAGGAAATATGAGCTCCCTACTTGACCCTCCAGATCTCCATGCAGTATCACACTGTGTTCAGACCAGAGGCCCTCAGCACCACCCCTAAATGCCAAGGAGCCACCTCCAAGCTGCTCAGGAAGGTGCTGAGCCAAACCCCTGTTACCTGCAGCCTTCTGGGCCACCTGTGCCCAGGTTCAGAGGCCCAAGCTCAGCCCAGACCAGCTGGGCAGCACTGCCAGCACAGCACCTTCATGCTCTCTGCTATGGCAAGCAGATGGGTCTGCAGCCCTGGAAAGTTTTTCTCTTCTATTTTGAATCACTCTCTAAAAGACGCAAACTTCCCCTAGGACTTTCAGAGATGTTATTTCCCAGGAAAGTAATTTCTTCCCATCTTCCCCAAAGTGAGCATGGATGGGACTCAAAAAACCCCTTCTGAATCCCTAAGAAAGTATCATCCTAAATACAGATGCTCAAAGACAGCTCAAAAACAACACACTGAAAACTAATTTAAGACAATCGTGTTGCTCCAATACATAAAATCCCATGAAACTGACGGGCTCATGCTATTAGAGAGTTCAGGACTGATTTTTAAAAAACTTATGTCCAATAATATCTGCAGTATCCTCCCCATTGCCCTGTAATTAATCCAATCTTTTATTTCAAATCATGTGAAATACAATACAAAATAAAAAGAAAAGTAGAAAGATTTTGAAATTAATATCTAAGGGTTTAGCTATTAAAAATGCTGGGATATTTGAGTGCTTCTTAAACTTTTCTCCTTTGCTCTGAAAATGACCCTCCAGCCAGCCAACACGATTTTGCAAACAAATTTAAGTCCAGAGGACACAGACTTCTCAAGATTATGCTTCTGATGATGTTTCTCAGTTAGTCCTGGCTCCGATGCCAAAGACTGATCTCCCTACACAGCACATCAGTCAGACACTCTTGCTTTATTACAACCCTGCTAAACACCTAAGGAAAATCGAGGGAGAGAATCTGCTGGAGGGGATGAGACAGGGAAAGGGGCAGGTTTCCTTCATAAATAGAAGTCTGTATCTAACAATGACCACTACAACAAACATAAACCAAACATCATTTTTGCCCCTTTGGGAGACCCATTCCTCCTGAACGAAAAAAAAAAAAAAAAAAAAACATTGGCAAGATTTTTCAGAAAAGTAGCAAAGGACAGAAAAAGAGTTCTCTCCTAGAGTTTGGAAGAAAACACTTCTTTGCAGTAGGAGACAGCTGGCTCTACCACATCCCAGCCCAGCTCTGCTGACTCCATCCTGTGTTAGATAAGCTGCTGGCTCCACTTTCCCCACAAGTGGGAAGGTTTTTAGACTGGGAAGCAGAGAGCAGATGCCTGATGAACTGGGGGGACCTTGCAGATGTTTGGCCTTTTCCTGGTCCTCTGCAAACAGATGGATCTTTCTCCTTCACAGCTTTAGTTGTTTATTCTGCCACTGGGCCTTCCTCTTTCCCACACACAGCCACAGGACTCGATGCTGTTCCCACTGCACTCATGGGACAGTATTCCCTTGGATGCAGAGGGGAAAGCTCTCACTGCATTATTATTATTATTATTATTACTGGCATTGCTGGAAGTCTCCCTCTGGCAGGGAGGGAAGCATGCAAAGACTGAAATCTGGGTCCTCAGTAGTGTATGATTCCAGATGATGTGGGGAAGAAACAGGTCTACGTTTGAGGGAGTAAAAGAGGAAAAGGAGCTGAAAGCCAGCTTACACTGCCTTTAAGCAGGGTGTCCCTACAGCACACCTTTGGGACCTTCTCTCACTCCTGGAGCTTTGCAAGTCAGATTTCGCTTACTTAGGGCTGGGTAAGCCATGGGAGGAGGCAGGAAAGTCCATGTCCAGGTGGAGCATATCACTGCCACCCACTGCTGACCACCTTCAGCATCACAGAGCGAGGTGGGAGCTGTCTGGGCAAGGGACTGTCCCTGGTCTGCACAGATGCACCAGAAGCTGCAGCAGAGTGGGGCTCTGGGGTGACCACTTAACCATGGGCTGGTGGAGGACATATCCCACCCTGAGCCCTCACCCTCTCCCGACTGATTTAACCAGGTTGTCCCTCTTTGAATAAGGGATAAGATGGGCAAAAGGCCCACTAGTATTGATTATTGTTTAGCAGCAAGTCCAGCATTTTGGTTGACTTTCACCTGACATCAACCTGAACACTTGGATGTACTTCAAGTTATGAGAGTGACTGTACTGAGTTCTGTGAACAGAGAGACATCAAGGCACCTGCAGAAAGCAATTTGTACTTCAAGGCAGGTGAAGAGACTTGCCTTCCAATGGCAAGTCTCTCCATGGAGGCAGCCTGGGCCAGGCATGTTTGGAGTTAGGAACACCATGACACAGCCTGCCTTCAGCTCTTGCAATGAGAAATCCCTACCTGTTACCACAAGCTTAAGAAGAGAAAATAAACACTCCTTCTTGTACCAGCTACTCAATCCCCCTTCATACAGCTGTGAAGACCATGAGTCAACCTACGAAGGGGCTGTGCAGGGAGACACGTGCCCAGCTGGGGTATTTCAGATACAGCAGCGCAATGTGCCGTGAAACCACAGCCCTGAGCTCTTCCCTCAGCACCCGCTGCAGCCACCAGAGATGGGACTGCCAGCCTGGTAATGGCCCACCCCAACACAATATAGTGCAATGGAACACTTGTGCACTGTAAATACAGGTAATCAGGCAGAAATTAGGTGAGTGCCTCAGGATTATGTTGGCGAGCGATAGCAGAGCCACAGGCAGAAGTGATGCCTCCCAGGCCCCAGCCTGGCTTCTGGCTTCGATCAAATCCGTGCCACTGAAGATGCACTTGCAAGGTTTTACCCTCTCTGCCCCAAAGTTTCCCTTCTGACACTTTCCAAGGAGCTTTAAACATTTCACTATTACGCTTTTAAGTATACAAATATAAAATTGTTCAAAGCCCTAACAGACACCTACATCAGCACAAACCTGTCAGGACGAATAGAAACTCACAAAATTTTTGCCACTGGCTGCCTGATGCCTTCTGGGTACCAGTACAAGCTGAGAAAAACATCCTGTCTCATGCAGCAAACACCATTCTCACTTACAGGCTAACCTTTAAAATTTCAAGTGCACTTCATTTTTTGCTGGATCAGGCTCATGTCTCAAGTTTGTTTTCAGGAGATACACCTGCCAGCCAATAAATGAATTGTAGCACAGTAATTGCCTCCTCCCTTGACAGATACAGTTGTTTAGACATCAAGATTCGTGGCTTTGAAACTTCTAGACTTGAGAAAGGGCTCACATGTTCAGTAAAAGAGACTCTTTGGGGGGAAAACACAGAGAAACGCGAAAAAGCAAACACCATATTTTTCACGGAAACAATAAGTTAATGAAACCTATTAAACAAAAAAACTGGGCTTACACTGGTGTTCCCAGATCTCTGGCTGACATCTGAGGACTCTGTGTCAGATGCTGATTTCAATTCTCTCCTTCCAAGCAAAAATAACCCTTTCTGATTGTCATCTTGATAATTTCTGATTCTGAAGCTGGGTCAGAATCAGTTTGAATCACCTGAGAAACACAGTTCAGCCCTGACTCAGACACCAGACTAAGGATAGTGATGGAGCAAACCCCCACTGATGTGTTTCTGTTCTGATCCAGACAGACTCCATTTGGCAAAGTACTGAGCAGATAGAGGCACTGCTTGGTCAAGTATTTACATTCTACTGCAGAAAGCCAAAGCTTTCTACATTGAAACAATTAGGATTTACACCTAAACCCTAATTCACTGAGCACTAGGCTGAAATCCTGTTGACTGAGGCTACCATTCCACAGTGACCACTGCAGGAGCCTGCAGAATATCACAGCATTACTCCGTGTTCTGGGAATCTTCCTACTGCAAAGTGACACCACAGGATTTTTATAGAAAACTTCAGCTGGACGTGACCTGGTGCCTCCTAGGTGTGAACATACATCTTACTAAGTTTCCCAAAGTGAGCATTTTCCTGTAGCATCTGTACTTAGCACACATCACTAGGCAAGGAAAACCCACAATTAAAATCATGTTTTGGCCCCAACCATGTTGTGAGGAGCCACTGACACCACGTCAGTGCAGGGGAAACTGTTGCATGATGACACATCAGCTCCACAATCCACCTAAATATACCACATTGGCCTGTGATTCCTAAAATAAAGCAGCTCCAACAACCCAAAGCACTGTTTAATTTACCACTCTTACCAATCACTAATCCTACCATTTGAACTACTTGTGCTAATCAGCTACTGTATTAATAAGCATGAGGAAAAAAAAAAAACCCACACTGGCTAATTTCATCCTCAGCATTTAAAAAAGGAATACTGAGTCTGTCAGGTAGTTGCACTGAAAATTTACTTCACCACCTGCTAGCTGAAATATTGCTTTTATGGATTTACATTATATTAAAAGGTCACTGCCTGTTTAAGTCTTAAACAGTTTTAATCATTCTAAAAGTCTCTTAACAGTAAGAAAAGGAAGCTCAGAACAAACAGCAGCAGGGATTCTAATTAAAAGGGCCAATTCATCTAATTTTATTTGGGGTTAATTATTCAGGATTCACTCTCTGATGTGTAAGGAATAGCAATTAGTAATTTTAGTGATTTGAGGAACATTGGAGGTGTAATCAGTTAAAATGAGTGAGTGTTTACAACACAAGATGTTGAATTAGTTTCTCCCAGCTGGAGAACAGGAACATTAGTCCCCTACAGTTCAGGACTATGAATCGCAGTCCTGCTTAAAATATTCTCTTTAAATTAAAAAAAAAAAAAAA